>JAAIIK010000165.1:69121-83540 GCA_014706435.1 Silurus glanis
AGAGAGAGAGAGAGAGAGAGAGAGAGAGAGAGAGAGAGAGAGAGAGAATATATAAAGAAAATAAAGCACTGCATCAATGTTATTTAACCGAAGTTCAGAGTGCACCATAATCTCAGCAAGCCAGTTGTAAATGCATTTTATCATCCAGAACAGACCTGAAATATTTGAGTTAAACCAACCACAATTTTATATAACTAAATGCAATAAGTACATTTCGTAAATCATTTGTTGAATACAAGAGCATATAAGTAAACGCATCCGGACCAATGCAACATCTGATATGAATACAGATTCAAATCTATATTTATCCACTACACAGTCGGACAAAGCGGGCATCATGTCTCCAGTTGACAAAATCAACAATGGCATTGTCCTCCATAAGTCACAGACGGACCATATCACTTTTCTAATAAGAACGTGACAATTATATTCGTCGCTTTAAATATCAAAACGGCATCCTTATTTTCATTTTAGAACAATAGCACTGTCTTTGCCCAGAGCGTTCAACTAATCTAAATATTGAAGATGTGTTCTGAGCAATATTAAAGCAATGCTTTAGACGTGTTATCAGACTCAGTGACCATCAAGTGACACATGCTCTAGGTAGAAGACTCCTGTAAGACATTTACCTTGACAAAACACATGTTAAGCATTCTTTGGGAAATCTTGGCTCTGATCTGCACATCGTATATCCTAATGAACTGATCATCAACAGTGCACATTTCCCATTACTACAAATGATTAACATATTCCCTCTAACACTATTCAAATAAGAGGTACATGAACATTTTGGACTTACAGCAGCTGGAGGGATGGCATATGAGCGAAGATGGCCTCCCTGACCTCAGAGAAGGTCCCATTCACAATGCTCCTGGGAAAAACACAAGAGCATCATGATCATGAGGACCACGTGAAATCGACACATATGATGTCGACGTCAAATGGCTCTCAGATTTCAGATTGCTGCATGGACAAAGTACAGACGCATTTACATGCGTCTATTATTCTCACGTAACTACATGGTGCTGCACGCTGTATAATGCAATGTGCAATCGCATCACAAACACCGCACAGGTGGCTTTATAATGAGAAGGCGCAGATCTCGGGTACAGATCATGGGAACACTTACAGTGAGCTGACATCGCTTGGCATGTTCCGCGGCACATACGAAGAGCCGACGCAGATGATGGACTCCTTGGAGCAGCTGCAGGATGAAGGGCACTTCACTGCCTTCTTGACCGTGTGGCCCGACGCCACTAAGCACAGCAGCACGGTGTACGCTATCACAGCGTAGCGGTTAAGAAAGGCCAGCATGTTGATGATGGCGGGGGAGTTTGCATGTGTGTGTATGTGTGAGAGAGTGTGTGTGTGAGAGAGAGAGAGAGAGAGAGAGAGAGAGAGCGGATAAGGATGGCGCGAAGGTGAGGAGGACTGAGAGTGGTCCGCCCTGCACCATGAGAATGCAGCAGTGAACCAAAGCTACATCAGCGATTCAGCTGCAGCTCTCTCTCTCTCTCTTTCTCTCTCTCTTTCTCTCTCTCTATCTCTCTTTCTCTCTCATTACTGATCAACACTCAACGCACCCAGTACTGTACTACAGCTCACAAGAAGCAACAGAGCTCACAAAGAATTATTCCAACCATAATCTTTCTCCAATAAGTGCACAAGAAGCACACATGCACAGCAAAACAAACAACATAGAAAGGCTGTGGAACTTCTCCAACTTCTGTTTTCCTGAGCAGCCACTACATCACATTTATTTAGGTTCTAGAAAATGGTCATAAAAAGCTTTCTCCTAGAGAGATGATATATGTTGTACGATTGAAATCAGACATAACGTTAAAACCACCTGCATAATATCGTGTC
The DNA here is from genome assembly GCA_014706435.1 of Silurus glanis. NCBI lineage: Eukaryota > Metazoa > Chordata > Actinopteri > Siluriformes > Siluridae > Silurus > Silurus glanis. Next base: position 70,988 of record JAAIIK010000165.1, read on the forward strand.
GGTTCCCCTTGTGCAACCAAAACAATACTGACCCATTGCGGCATTGACGCCATCATTGTGCTGTGGTGTCTGGAAGCAAGATGTCAGCAGCAAAACTTTTAAGTCGTATTTAAACGACAAGGTGAATTGGCATTATTTGTCCAGCATCAGATGATTGATCAGATTGAGCCAAGCCTTCACCTTCACCTTCACCTTCATCATGCTCCTTAAAACTTTTCTGAACAATTGTTGTTGCATTGTATAGGTATAATTGGTCTGTAACAATGGGCAGGTAGGGGTACATGTCAAAATGTGACCCGTACTTGAATGCTTGCCTTCTTCACAAAGTGCATCGTGGTCATCCACATGTAAAAGATAATCGAATTAATCAGACTTCATTACCTTCTATTATTGCTCCATGGTTCAGTTCTGATGCCTGCAAGCCCATTGTAGGCATTTTGAACAGTGGAAAAGGGTCGGCACAGGCACTCTGCTCTGTCTGTGCCTACGCAGCCCCATTCGCATCAATCTGGAATGCAATGTGTTCGACTTTGTGATGATTAGACAACTGTCAGTAGTTTTAACATTAGAGATGATCAGTCTATATACACCTTCCCTTAACATACAAATGGTACACTGTATAGCTGAAGATCCATATGGCCATCACATGCATGTCATTTAAATGAGTGCTTATTTTGAAGTCAAACTAACCTCCACTTTGTTGGTAAGGTTTTCCATTACATTTTGGAGCGTAGCTGTGGGGATGCGTGCCTACACGCCAGCAAATGCATTAGTGAAGTGCTGCATTGATGTAAGGTCGGGAAGCCTGGGGTGCAATCAGAGTTCTTATTCATCCAAAAAGGTGCTTTGTGAGATAGGGTTTTGCAAAGGACACTCGAGTTATTTCACTCCAACCATGACAAACCACGTTTTTATGGAGCTAAAGCAATTTGACTAGAATATGTTTGTGGAGAGCCTATATAAAATAACACTGTCATCGAAATCGAATAAAGCAACACATGAAGCTAATGAGGTTTGATCATGAAGAAAGCATGAAGAGCAGGGGCCAGTTTTGCGAAAGTATCAAACATAATCTGACACAGAGAGAGAGAGAGAGAGAGAGAGAGAGAGAGAGAGAGAAGTCACTATAATGCTGCCATTTAATAATGATCAAGTTAAACAATAATATAAAAAAATAAACATTTCAGCCAGTTATATGAACATTTATGTGTATGCTAAATTTATTAGATCTGTAAAGAACATGTTCTTACTGTCAATACATTGATGATTTGACCCCCATGTTGTGCCTACTAATATACTGTAATAAATAAATATTAAGCCACAGTGCTCGGATGAGTCGTTCCTCCAGTGAAAGCAGTACTGGATCCATCGCAAGAATTCAGCACTGCAGTGAGACTGATCAATATTACATAATCATCAAGCAGAAGTTAATGTATGGCTCTTAGCCACTGTGTAAATGCTGTAGTGCAAAGTCAGCAGCAGGTGAGCAGTGCAAAGAGTGAAATAGGAAATAAAAATGTGTACTCTATAGATACAATGCATATTAATAAACTGTTGACTCAGCAGATAGAGAATGGGTGAGAGAGAGGGAGGGAAATCATTCTGGCACTACAGTGGCAGAGATTAAGCAAGTCGGTAAGGAAAAAGTGTAAAAAGTAGAACAAAGGAAGAAGAGAGGAGAGTAAGCAAGAGAAATGGTTTCAGATCATCTTCCATGAATTATTAATGACAATGTTGCTGTGCTGAACATAAAAACCATTATGCAGTGCTGGGAACAGGCTGACTCAACACATTGTTAGAAACAGATGCTGCACATCCCAGCCACACAACCAAACAAATAATATCTTCTACAGAAAAATCTTCTACAGTACTTACACTATACATGGAGCTTGTTTCTATTTAGAAGAATGATGAAAACAATGGAATGTTGGTTTAACTTCCTAAACTCGTTGGAACATTGGCTGAGTCCTCACTCAAAACTTCTGCACATGTTCAGAGTGTTCTGCAAAAGTCCAACCTACAAAAGTATCAAGAATTCGCAAGTAGCATGTTACCCTCATATTTAATGCTAATGCCATTTGTACCTGTGTACATAAATAAGACTATAAAGAATTAATACGAAGTTGGGTCCTGACATTTTGGATGGCCAGTAGCTACTGAATAATAACGCTTCTATTTGTAGGAATAAAGGTTCCAAAGTAGTTCTCGTTACAGTTAACGGACCTAAGCAAGATTTTTTTTCTTCCTGGGAAACCTCTGAAAGGGAAAAATTTTGTCATAGTGCTTAACATAATATAGGATCTATAATAGTTCCCTCAGAGAGACAAACCAAAGAGCCTGGGGTCAGTGTAGTGTGAAAACCAATATATACCAATACCATTAGTATGACACAATAGCACGATGGGTTGCATTGCTGACTCCTTGGTCCAAGGTCCTTGCTTCGATCCTGAGTTTAGATTACTGTGTGGTGTTTTGTTCTTCCTACATCCATGGAGGTGTTTTCAGGTTTCCCATTTTCTTCCTGTTTCCCAAAAACTAAATCTAACTAGCTATGATACACTGCCTGTAGGTGTGAAAGTGTGTGCTTAGCGCTCGACCGGTATATGTAATGTACATGTTTGGATTAGTAATCAGTTGCTGTGCAGCAAATAAATAAACTACGGGAAGTCCATTCAAGTTTAATAATGCAGTTAATTTATACTGCAATTGGAGAAAAGGCTTACAGTCATTTCAACCTATGTATTTGGGAAAATTGGTTTAGTTAAGGGAAATGACACTCCCTGGGACAATAATTAAAGACTGAATACCTCCCTATTCTGAATAAACCTGAATTCTCGATTGCATTATTTTTATTCAGCATTCAAAAAAAAAAACAAAAAAAAAAACCAGAAAGTAAATGTTAATTTAAATACCTACTGCAAAACAAATGCTCCTGAGGCACAGAACACGTGCACTCTTGCACAGTTTAAGTGGATTGCATTTCAGTGGCTTGTATTCAAGTCTTCTAAATAATCAGGTATAGGCTTCATAACCTCTCATTTATTTCCCTGTAGGCTTCCTATTTGTATCTTGTATGGGTTCTAATTCTTGGCAGTAACACACTGATTTTTTTCCCCAGTGCATCTGATCTGCAGTCTAGCGAGCAAACATACATTACACTTATATGTATCACCTTAAGGTATTCTTTATCTACTGCCGATGTGGATAAGAAATACCAGCCAAATGTGAATATAGCTGTGTAAAGATCAGTTCCAATAACAGGTTTAATGAAATGCCCTGTCAATAGTTTAGTTCCAGTTAAGGAAATTTGGATCTTTCCAAGATGCTCATCATGATGCTTATTGCATATCATAGGGAGGTCTGCAAGTATTGTAATATGATATTTCTGTCAGCCCTAGCAAACATATCCTATTAAATGGCTTCTGTAAATAGCAACCATGCTAACGAGTTAAAATAATTAAATAAATAGCTTTATTAATACAGGCCTTCAGTCATAAGCTGGACTAAATATTTTGCCAAGAGAAGACCATCAACTAAAAATCTCAGCATGGCACTTTTTAAAGCTATTTTTAGGTTTCAGCACAAAGTGGGAACTGGCTCTTTTATTGAGATTTATCCAGAGGAGAAGTGCAATACAGACAGATCTCATGGAAAAAAAAAAACTAAACGCAGTATTTGGTTCAGGGAACAGTTTGATCATCTGGACCTGAAGGCGATGACACAGAGTCACACTTCTCTTCTTTTGTGTCTTTCTTAAGAGCCTTGAGGCATTTGTCCAGTCTTTTAATAGAGAGCTCCACATCTTTTTTGGTGATGCCAATAGCAGAAGCAGCATTAATGTATGGGCATGGGTAGGCATCCGAATGTGACATGAAGCCACGAAATGTGTGTCCGCTCACAGTCTGTTCGGCGCCCAGTGGCACAACCCTAAAACAACAAAGGGAAAATAAGTATGAATCTATTACTTTAAATGTATACAGTATTTGCAGAAATGTGATTGTGAAACTGAAAATATTTACATGTTTTTCCCCTAAAAGCCCTTTGAATTGAGAAAATACCCTTAACCATTGAATTGGAAAATTGTATTATAATTGATACAGTAATGACCAAAGTGGAAAGACTTTCTGGTCAAACTGAACATTTGTAACATTTTTAGCTATTTTAGGACACTTCCAATACTAGATAAAGCATTTCACTACATGTCGCACTCTGTATAAATGTGTACGTGACAAATACAATTTGAATTTGAGATATTCTTTAAAAATAAAAATAAAAAAAATCGATACCCTATAATGGCAATGTGAAAGAAGTTTGTTTGAAATCTTTAAATCAAATTTATTACAAATAATTAAAAAAACTATTACAGCCTCAAGTCTTTTTGAGTATGATGCTATAAGCTTGGCGCACATATTTTTGGATGGTTTCTCCCATTATTTTTTGCAGAACCTTTCAAGCTCCATCAGGTTGTATGGGGAGTGTCGGTGCACAGCCCTGTTCAGATCTCTCCAGGGAACTGGCTGGGCCACTCAAGGACATTCACAGAGCCGTCCCATAGCCAGTCCTTTGTTATCTTGTCTGTGTGCTTAGGGTCGTTGTCCTGTTGGAAGATGAACCGTCACCCCAGTCTGAGGTCCGCAGTGCTCTGAAGCAGGTTTTCATCAAGGACATCTCTGTACGTTGCTGCATTCATCTTTCCCTCGATCCTGACTAGTCTCCCAGTTCCTGCCACTGAAAAACATCCCCACAGCATGATGCTGCCACCACCATGCTTCACTGTAGAGATGGTATTGGAAAGGTGATGATAGGTGCCTGATTTCTTCGGTTCTCCTCTCTCCACAGAGAAACGCTGGAGCTCTTTTAGAGTGACCATCAGGTTCTTGGTCACGTCCCTGACTAAGGACCTTCTCCCCCAATCGCTCAGTTTGGCCAGGTGGCCCACTCCAGGAAGAGTCCTGGTGGTTCCAATGTTCTTCCATTTCTGGATGTTGAAGGCCACTGTGCTTATTGGGACCCTAAATGCTGCAGAAATTTTACTGTACCCTTCTCCAGATCTGTGCCTCGATACAATCCTGTTTCGGAGGTCTACAGACAATTCCTTAGACTTCATGGCTTGGTTTGTGCTCTGACATGCACTGGTAACTGTGGGATTTCATATAGACAGGTGTGTGTCTTTCCAAATCATGTCCAATCAAATTAATTGATCACAGGTGGACTTCAATCAAGTTGTAGAAACATCTGAAAGGTGATCAGTGGAAACAGGATGCACCTGAGCTAAATTTTGAGTGCCATAGCAAAGGCTGTGAAAACTAATAATGTACGTATTTAAAAAAAAAAAAAATAATTTTTAATACATTTGCAAAGATTTTAACCAAACTTCTTTCATGTTGTCATTATGGGGTATTGTTTGTAGAATATTGAGGAAAAGAATGAATTTTATCCATTTTGGAATAAGGCTGTATCATGAGAAAATTTGGAAAAAGTGAAGCGCTGTGAATACTTTCCGGATGCACTGTATCTATTAGAACTTCAATAAAGACAATGTTGCTACCAGCTCAGTGAAACAAAAAGAAAATCAATGAAACAGGTCTAGATTATGTAAATGAAAAAGCTGGAGAACACTGCTGACATGTAGTTAGAACTCATTCTGTACTGGCAACATAAAAAGTCCATCATAAATGTGTGGTATACACATTAAAAGACACATTTACAAGTGCTTTAATAAGTTGCGTTATGTTATTTTAACCATTCTACATCCACAGTGAACTGAAATTAATTCTAAATCTAGGACAATCTTCCAGGACCTGCTGACATTGCTCACTTACACAACTTTCCCTATTAGTTTTACAGTGTGAATACAGTTATACTATATCATCTATAGCAGGGGTCCACAACATGGTGCCCGTGGGCCTTTTCTAAAAATAGCTCACCATAGCGCCACTTACCAGTGAGCTGCATCTAATTTTTTGTAGTTGCTTTTTTTTTTTTTTTTTTTTAATCACACTTGCATTGGTGTGAATTTGAAAATGACAATATTAAAAAGAAAACTTAGATTAGAGCTAGCTGGTCTCCAAGTTGATTTTTGTATGTTACGTAATTGATCATCTGTACAAACATGATGCAACGTAGTGCATGATTTGTTAAAAAATCGTTAGAGGCTAGTGAAAATGTTGAAGAAGTGATAATTTGAAAATGTAAATACTTGCAGAGATTTATAGAAATAAAGTTTTGCATATTGATATTTATCTGTTTCCTACCTTATCATTGTTGATAATTATTGAGAAATCATTAACATGATCAGTGTCTTCACATAGATGAATATCATTAATTATTAATAATAACATAATTAAAGGTAAATTGAGCAAATTTGTTATTTCAGAAGTGTGTATCAAACTGGTAGCCTTCACATTAATCGGTACCCAAGGAGTACCTCTCAGATTCAAAAAGGTTGGTGACCCCTGATCTATAGTATGCATCATATTATAATAGTAATTGACTCTCACAGAGCACTTCATTAGGAAGACTGTATCAATACCAGGCAGGACTCTCCCAACCGCTGCCATGCTAATGATTGATTAAATATTTGTATTAATGAGTATGTGTATATTAGGTCTTTCTAATAAAAGTGCTCATTGAGTGTATAACAGTAACAGTTCAAGTACCAAATAATTTGATCAAATGAATAAGTAAAAGTAGTTTAATCGGTTGACATAAAGTAAGAGGATAAATCTTTAATATTCAAATCAATTATTGTGGAAACTGATAACTGCAACAAATTGAATTTGTTGTATAAGTAGGATGATACAAGTATATAATGTATAATGTAGTGTACATAATCCATTTGAGATTAAAAAAAAATGATACCAGTGGGCATTAAAATACATATTTGCACATCCTATTTCAGTCAGTACTGCCTAATAAGCTAAAAATAAACGCTCACCTGGCTCCCGACACCTGTCTGGTGAAGAGCATAGAGCCCAGCTGGGTAACGGCTTTATCACACTTAGCCTGAAGAGCCTCCAGGGACATCGCTAAAGAGGATAAAATGACAAAAGCCTTTCAGCCCAAAACTGGATTTACTGTCAGTTCACTAACTTAGCTGACACACAATATCTCACAGGGAAGTAAATGAAGTGGTGTGTGACAGTGATTTACTGTAGATTTAAAATGATGACTCGTTCACACTGTATAATACTTTACGCATTTCTCCTACCGACATCCACCTTCAACCCTTCGAGTTTAAACACCAACTCAGACAACATGACTAGCCTTAATAAAAAAATACGAGAAAAAAAAACCCCAAAGCAAAATCATTTAGTTTCATAATTCCTCAAATTTTTATCTCTTACATTCCTTCAGTCTCAAGTGCTCTGGCAATGAACATGTGATGTTCAATAATGATCTACCCTTATGTTTTGAATGAATGCTTTTGTGGTTTTTGATTTGCTCTGGTGATTTCTGTACTCGTTTTTTTGCACTTACAGGTTTGTCTCGTCATTTTAACGTGGACACAGCATATGCATGTACGAGTGTACTTTGGTTGATTCTGATTAGGAAGGTTTAGGTGTCCATAGTTTTGTATTTGTAATGTTCTTGCATATAAATATTAATTTTTTTCCTGTTATAGTTTTGATGGCAATTGATGGAAATAAGAACATTGGTCTTGAATTGCAGAAAGACTATGTGAAGGAGCAGAAACATCTGACAGCACTGTGTTTATATTTGACTTGATTATGTATTGTGATGCAATGTATTGGCCTTATCCAGTGAGAGCTTAAGGTAATGTTATTTATATCAATTTGTGTGTGTGGGGGTGTCTCACCCAGTGATATGGGATTATGTGGTGTGTTCAGCAGTCTCTCTCCATGTCTATCAGCCAATGTCTTCAGTTCCTGTGCCAGGTGGGTGTACAGCTCCTTCAGGCAGTGCAAAATCACAGTTATAAATAGCACAACAATAATCAGCCTTTTTTTTCCTTTTTTTGCTGCACATACTGTTTACTGCTTATGCTGCAATTTTCCATCTGTTGGTCTACTCCCTCCATCTGTTTCTCGCTGCCTTTCTGTCCTCTCTCTCTCTCACTCCCTTTCACACATACTATCTCTTCTTCCTCCATCCATTTCTCTTTTTAATTCTCTCTTCTACATGTCTTTATTAGCATCCCGTTAGCTCTCCTACTGCTTTTATAGCAGTGGTGTACTATGTATAGAAGCATTACTATAGAGGACAAAACGAGATGGTGAAGCAGCACATGATAAGTTCTGTGTGAGTAAACAAAGGACTCTTTTCATCCTGAAGATGCTGCTATTGCTGTTCTAATAGCAGCATTAGGTTTATCATTCTAAACTATTTTAATTAAGCACATATTATATTGTATATCGCTGGCAAAAACAAATCAAAATATTTAGATAATAGATAATAATTGATAATGAAATTCCTTGTCAACGAATGCCGTTATCGATTAGTTGGGCTGCTCAAGTTACGGTTTAGCGTGACGGTAAGATAACTGAGTTGCCCGCCAATTCATCCAAGGCGTGAGAGCATTTTACATTAAACACAACAAAAGAAAAGTACCTGGAAGTTATGCAAAGCGGAGCTTGTTTGGCATGGAAGAACCACAGTGATGCACAAGCACAAGAAAAGAAAACACACTGGTGTCACGGATGAAGGTGAAACATCAGCACGGTGAGCAGAAACTGTATTTACTCATCATGTGTAAATGGTGTAGTTTAATGAAGTGCTATTGTGTAAACAAATGTAACTTTTGTGTAACTTCAGGACAGTCTCGCGAGCATCAGGTTACGCAATCAGCTCGCTCACGACATAGTGATGGATTCAATTATAATGGTGAAAACAAACACTAAATCTAAAAGCAGCAAATAACAGCAGCAGTTTTTTTTTTTTTTTTAATCAAGCCTGTTAACTTGTTGCGTTTCTCCAATTTATTCTCTGTTTATAGCTTTTGTCTCCTACAACAGTAACTTATCTGTTTTCAATCAGCTTTACTACATTCAAATGCTTGTTTTTAATGTTTGTATATTTACTTTATGCATATATCATTTAACTATTATATCAAATTAAATGAATTATATATTCTAGATGCTTAGATCTTCACAAGTGAACACAATGGGTATTTTTTTTAACAAAAATTGTCAAAACAATATTGTATTATATTTTATAGAGATTTTTTTAAGCATGGTTGTCCACTTGCCATCTGCAAAATACAATACAAATGTTGATTTACACAAATTGCTTCACCCTGCATACTGAAATGCTGTTTTTTGTTGTTGTTGTTGTTGTTTGTTTTTTTACAGAAAGAAACAACCCAGCAGGAGGGAATTTGTTCAAGGTAGAAATCCCACATGCCCTCCTCAGCAAGCAGCCACTAACATGTAAAATCTAAAGATAAATCAATATGTGGCTTTTGCATTTTTTTTAAGTACACTTTTATACATAAATACCTTGAATTAAGGTCTTATATAGTTATTATAAGCAAAACATCTAATTTTTTTATTAATTATCCGATGAATCTGAAAAATAATTGCCCGATTAATCGATTATCAAAATAATTGTTAGTTGCAGCCCTAATAAATATATGTAAATACAGCAGGCTCTGTATCATAGAGGGTTAATATAATTTTCCTGTGTTACTTTTTCGAAGTCTGGAGAAGACTTATTGGAGCTATTCGTCTGTGACAGGACCATTTATCCACAAAAGCTTGCAGTACATGCAGGTGGCTGGTGCAGTGAAACTCTGCAGGTTTTTACACAACTACCACAGCTTTTTTGTTTGCAACAATCCTCGATCAATATTTCCAGCTCTCTTTAGTTAATGTTAGCTGCAGAAAATGGAACATTCCATCATATCAGGCATCGACCGCATCAGTGCAGCATGTGGGTTGGTGGTTTACCTTTCTTTCAGACAGGAGTTTCTTATAGCCCTTGGCCCCGAGGCTGAGCAGGGTGATCAGCACGTCCAGAGATGGGGACGCTGATGCACGACCTGTTAATGGGGGGAAATCATCAAAATAAATTCAGGCAAGGGTAAAAAATATGTTTTATAATAATAAAGCTATAGGGGTGTAATGAAATATAACATACTTCACATTTATATTATATTATAAATGTTTATGCTAATAGTTCTGATAGAAAAGAATGTGTGTGTTAAATGTACTCAATATAATAAAAAAAACAGTCCGGAACTAAAGGTGTAGCACAATTAATATTAGAGCATTTGGTATTTATACTGCAGTCGGAGGGTGTGAATGATGCAGGTAAAGAAGGATAGCTTGAATGGGGAAAAAAATCTGCAGAGTGAAATAAAATCTCAAGTCTAACAACTACAACTTCAGATGTGGTGTATTTGTAAAAGAAATCTATTAAATAGCAAATAAACTGAAATGGACATGCTCAAAAAATTAACAAAAATGAGCTGTTTAATGACAGAAATGTGCTTAGATTAAATGTGTGTCATTTACAAAACACATTCACACACCCACCAGGGTACATTTTACTGATCTCGTTAACGAAGTCCTCATCAAAGCCGGCAATAATGGCGCCTCCAACAGGAACCATGAAGTTTTTGTCCATGCTCTGAACAAAAGCATCAATTCTGCCCACTCGTGCACCCTGTAAATACACTCGATTAACTCACGTCTGAGGAGCTTAGCTTAAGCAAGACTACACAAAAAGTAGTACTGTGAACTCTACCTGCTGTATGAGGTGCATGCATTTAGATGATTGCACTCCATAGGCATTGTTGACTATATGAGGGATGTTATATTTGGCACACATAACAGCGAGCTCTTCCAACCTGCACAATAAGACACACAAAAATGATCTGCATGTCTATCATGCAACTATCTCAGTTCTAAACCAGTTATTTTTAAAATCTTTATTTTATCATGTATGCAATCTGTAATTTTGTAAAAAAAAAAAAAAATAATAATAATAATAATAGAGTCCATAGTCAAGTCAAGTTTATTTCTATAGCACTTTTCACAACAGACATTGTCTCAAAGCAGCTTTACAGAATTTAACAGTTAAGGTGAATGATGTGTATTTATCCCTGATGAGCAGCCGTGGCGACTGTGGCAAGGAAAAACTCCCTTAGATGTTATGAGGAAGAAACCTTGAGAGGAACCAGTTCTATATATTATCTATCCTCTATCTATTATATTCTATATATCTATTATCCTCATTTGGGTAATATCAAGAGTGTGATTATAGTCTTTCAAACAATACAAAACACTGGAGAGTGAGAACTAACATGAGTAATGAGTAATGTCCTTTCTACAGTCTCATACAGCCATAGACGGGCAGTTGACCTACCTGTCAGGGACGCGAGGAGCAAAACAGGAAGTTGTGGAATGAACACAGAGGATATTCTCCGCTCCAAGTTCCTCTATCTTCTTCTCCACAGCATCCAGGTCTGTCCTCAACTCATCTCCTTCTAGAACATTCTCAATGACCACTGGCTCAAAGCCTGCTCACAGACATACAACATTTTACATAAAACAAATAAACTGTTTGTGTGTTTATAGGCACCATAATCACCACTATTGAAAAACACTGACTATGCAGAGAAGCTTTTTTAAAATAAAAAACAATAATAAAAAAAAAGATTCATGAAGGAGTTTCAAAATATGGCAAGATCTCCAGTAAATAAAACCCTGTACAATCTGACCTGTTCTAATGGGTTAATTAATTTTTTTAATGTTACACTACCAATATCAGTGTCATACCAGCAGTGACCATGGATTTGAAACAGGACTTCTGGTCAATCCGAGGCCAAAGAATGTAGCGTGCTGACGGCCTTCTGTGTCGGAGTGTCAGGAAACACAGCGTCAAGCTCATTCCGGTTGCCATGGGCACCACAAAGCATGAAGACACGCTCCTAACACCTGTGTGATGTAAACAGCTCCATCCAATGAATCCATTAACACAATCAAAAGAAGGCAAATCTCGGCATGTTTTTAAGTAATCACGTGACATTCACCGCTAAATCTGAGAACATCCAGCACTATTGAATTGGTGATCTTGTTGAGGAGACTAGAGCCAGCGGCCTTCGGCTGAACAGCTGCGATGTCACCAGAGCGGCCGATGCCATGGATCAATCTAAATCAAGGAAAAAGAATTGCATGAATTTTATTTCTGTTTGTAACATGAATGGAGCTTTACGTTTATTATTCTGCAACACTTTTCTAGATCCTTTCCTTGATGGCATTTAGAAAATATACAATATCATGTAGGCAAACACAGCACTCAATAATCTATTCAAGTTGTTACACTCATCACGATTCTTGGTTGAAGGCTTAGATTTATGAACTGTTTGAACTACTGTAAACTTTTTTGTGGAAGAATGTAGTGGTTATTACTATTATTAATATTTATGAATATTGCTAGTGTCCTGTAAACTATTGTGTATTATAGTAACAGAGTGTATATATGCAAAGCAATACAATGCAGGTAGAAAAGCACATTTTGACACATTTTTCACATTTTTGAGATTATATTTATATTTATATTTATATATATATATATATATATATATATA
>JAAIIK010000165.1:83640-122016 GCA_014706435.1 Silurus glanis
TATATATATATATATATATATATATATATATATATATATATTTATTTATTTATTTATATATACAGAAGGTGATAAATGAAAGAAAACATTGCATTCACAGTTATGGTGTGTGAAGGAAATTAAATTTTAATTTTATTTAAATTTTATTTATAATTTTATTTAAATTTCCTATTATCACACCGTTTCCTTTAACATCATCTCTATATTACAGTTCCAGAAATGTGTAGAATCTTTGCCAGACTGCACTGAAGATCTGATTCTGGTAAATCATGCTGGCCCAATAAAACTTTAGAAACATGTCTTTCCTTTTGATTTCATACCTGTCTGTATTTCAATTTATATTTTCTTTTCTTTATACCATCCCTTTTTGGAGTGGAAACAAATTAATTTCATAAAATAATATGCAGTTCATGATCCAAAGTCTAGATTTCCTTTTTAAATGAAATCAAATTAATTCATTTTTCATGCAATTGGATCAAACCCCAATTTGCATATACCGTATACATGTATATATTTATACACTTATAGACTTGAGTGATGATTGTTAATCAACTGGCAAAGATTATTTGTGGTGTCGTCATTTAGCATAATATTTGCTCCATGTGCTTTTCCTTTTAAAAAGCAAAAAAAAAAAAAAATGTAAAAAGCAGGCTAGACAGGAATTTTATTTTCGTTAATGTTTGATGCTAATGCAATACACACATAGCTCATGGACTGACACTACACACATAGTATCTAGGTATAGACTTAGGGTTGGGGTTGATACAAACTACTAATATAATATGTAATATTTCCAATAATGCTCATTATAAAAAAAATTGCCACTGCTCACCAGGACACCAACTCCAACAAAGTAATTCAAAGCATGTAAATTACCTGTAATATCTTCGGGCCACCAGGTCAGAGGCGACTCGTCCCTCTCTCTCCCCAACTCCACAGTTCCCCAAGAAATTATTACTGTCCATGACCGCGAGCTCATTCAGAAAGAGCTCTATGGTGCTCTCGCTCCATCCTTCCTCCGGACATTTGCCCTGGAAAAGCAATTAAACATTTCAAACCTAGCAAATTATAAGGTAGAAGCATACTGTAGAGTCCAGGCACCGTAGAATATAGTGACAGATGAGCATGATATTAACTGGGCGGTCTAAAAAATAAATCTATTTATAGCTCAACAATGAATTGATTTGGGATAAGTGATATATCATGATGTCTTATCGTTAATAAGAATGATGTGGGGCAAACGATTATACATACACCCATACTTGTGGGCAGAAAGGAAGTTGCAATTATGATTTGATAGTCGTTTTTATTCAAACTCCATCAGAATCACTAACTTACTTTTTCTAATATTTTTTCTATGAATATGTATTAAATAGTATAATCTCTTCACTTCATAGCGTTTCTCTCTGATGTGCTCCTTCAAGGAGAAGTGCAACCGAGTGTTATTTTAAGCTGCAGTTTCTATCCAATCAGATTACAGTCGTCACATCACGTCGTGCCGAAAGGCATGCAAAAATTAACACTGCGGGCTCTTGGTAGTTTCATATCCATGTTGCTTGAAGCTGTTGCGTTTACCAATCAGAATGTGACTTGCTTACCCGGAAAGCCTAGAAGGCATAGAATCATGTCTGCAATTTCATGTCTTTTGATTGGATGATCAGAGAGCGTACTAGTCAGAGCTTGCATCCGCATCTGTAGCAAACTGCACGAGCTCAAATATATTTGTGTGGATTTAATAGTTGTTGTTTTTTTTCATTCCACAATGGATGACAGAGGAGAAAATTTGGATTTGAACACCGATACATTTACAAGGACATTTACAAGATGGACTTAAAAAAAAAAAAATCTGGACATTGTGAGGTTGGGAAAAACTGTTCAAACTTTTAAGGTTTTTCATGAACCTTTTAAATCTTTTTATTTTCTTTCCTGCTGAATTCGCACAAAAACACACAATTTACCTCAATTTCAGATCCCCAGAAAAAAAAAAAGTAATGCATTGAAAGAGGCACAAAAAACCCAGGGTGGTTTTATGAGGCTATATTGATATTGATGCTTCTGCTAGAGATGATGAATGTATGTGGCTGCAGTTAAATGAGAACTGTTAAATTGCATTAATTGGGTTTCTTGCTTTAGTAAATGCTTTTATTTTCTCTGCACAAGATATCGCTCTGTGAACTGCGTTTCTGTATAATATTGGTGGTTTCTATAGCCGTGGTGTCATGATGGTATTAAGAGGTGGACTGATTCAGGTAGGACACCACTGAAGGCTTAGGTGTGAAATGCACAATCCACCACTGCATTTAAATGATATGGGGAAGAAAAAAAAAAAAAATCGATGATCGAATGGAGATCAAATCCAATGTGGGTTTTACTCTGTGCACTTGACTCTCACTGATACAGGAATCTACAGTCTGGGCTAGAAAGAAATCAGACCCTTGGTTCTTCATAAGAAGCTGGCGTTGTGCTCGGTTGCACAAAAAAAATGAATAAAATAGACTTCTTGTAGACATTTTTGAATGCTAAATAATTCGATTTCTTAAAAACAAAAAATAATAATTTATGTTTGTTTATCTTTGGATATTAGTGGTGAGCTTAGTCCTGATTGGTCACTTGTACCAGCCGCCCCATCGGTCTAACAAAATACAAAAAACAGTAATGTACCTATAACAGTAATGTAACAAGACAGGATAAAGTTGAAAATAATTCTACAAGCTCAGGAGACATGAGCATTAAAGCAGATATCGGGAAATAAAAGCTGTCTTTGGTGGAGGACCCCAAAATCCTTGAATGGAAAGCAATGCTGCTGAAAGGTGCTTCCCATTCAGATTTTCATTTTGGCCTTAAAAGTTTCAGTAGTTACCTTTTCCAGAGTAAAGAACTCAATACAATCAATATTCAAGGCAATAAAAACACCTGCTCGAAGTCATTCACAAAACATCCTTGACAATCACATATGATAGAGAATACAACACATGACTCCAACCCTCTGAAACCATAATGACAGGACATTTTGAAATATTTCAGACAAAATGTCTAAATGTTCAAGATTTCCAGATCCGGATTTAAATGAACTGTTTTCTTTTGTATTGATCCGTGTGTTCAGATTTGATCTAAACCGGATCACGAGGTTTGAGTTCACGCCAGCTGTTTTTAAAGCAAAGGTGGGGGAATATGTAAATAGCATGCAAATGTCATGCAAATATGTCCGATAACACTTGTAATAGTGAATTAGCGTACATTATTAGTAATGTAGAAAGAATATGCACATGCGCAGTCAGAGTACAGTGCTCTTATACTTGTGTATATACTAGTGCTGTACGATGATTGTTAAAGGTGAAATCATGGCTGTTGCAGGCTCATATCTCGTGGTTGATGTGTTCAGAAGAAGGTTAGGAGAAGTGAACCTGCTCGAGAAGAGTCCTGATGAGCTGCTGGTGACTGCGCCGAGCCTGTTCACCCTGCCGCACATAGGAAGCCGACACGAGCTTCTCACTCAGCCTGAAGTTCTCCTCATTCATCCCCAGAGCTGTACACACTACACGGACACACACCTGAACCACCAACCAGTCAGTGCTGGATCTTACTGTCACCTTAAACCAGCTAGTTATACAGTTAACCTGCACTACTTTATATGAACTGATCTAACGTTTCTACAGTCTCACCAATGTTCTTATGAAACCCTGGTTAAACAAACATCTCAGAATATCGCCATTCAGCATGGGCAAATCCTAAATGCAACGCGATTGAATAGGTAGTGCACTAAATATGGCGTACAATGCATTATTTCATACCCTAGATAGGCAACATGTCTAGGGAGTAGAAAGTCGATTTTTTTATGGAGCAGCCCATGACAACCGCTATATACAGTACTTCCTGGTTAGGCGTCCTCTGAACTCTGCCCACCAACTGATCTATTCTCGTTCAAAATAAAAGTAATGTTGAAACACTACGACCATAAGACATCAGAACAATTTATCTTTTTTATTTATTTATTTATTTTTTTTTTTTATTTGAGTAGATCATGTCCATAAAAAAAAAAAACCCAGCCATTAGGGAGGCACAAGCCAGTGCACTCTCAGTGCCGGTCCCAAGCCCGGGTAAATGGGGAGGGTTGCGTTAGGAAGGGCATCCAGCGTAAAACATGTGCCAAATCAAATATGCGGATCACAAATGAGAATTTCATACCGGATCGGTCGAGGCCCGGGTTAACAACGACCGCCACAGGTATCGTTAGCCGACAGGGTACCGGTGGAAATTGGGCTACTGTTGGCCGAAGGAGGAGAAGGAGAGGAGGAAGACGTCTACAGAGACGGCAGGAAAAGGAGCAGTGTAGGAGAGTGGAGGTTCGGGTTGGTACTTTAAATGTTGGTACTATGACGGGTAAAGGGATAGAGATAGCTGATATGATGGAGAGGAGAAAGGTAGATATGTTGTGTGTTCAGGAGACCAAGTGGAAAGGGAGTAAGGCCAGGAGCATTGGAGGTGGGTTCAAACTGTTCTATCATGGTGTGGATGGAAAGAGAAATGGTGTAGGGGTGATTCTGAAGGAAGAGTACAGTAAGAGTGTAGTGGAGGTGAAGAGAGTTTCTGATAGGGTGATGTACGTGAAGCTGGAAGTTGAAGGGATGATGATAAATGTCATCAGTGCCTATGCTCCACAAGTTGGCTGTGAGATGGAGGAGAAGGAAAGATTCTGGAGTGAATTAGATGAAGTGGTAGATGGTGTACCTAGGAAAGAACGATTGGTGATTGGGGCAGACTTTAATGGGCATGTTGGTGAAGGGAACAGAGGTGATGAGGAGGTGATGGGTAGGTATGGCCTTAAGGAGAGGAATGTGGAAGGGCAGATGGTGGTAGATTTTGCTAAAAGGATGGAAATGGCAGTGGTGAACACTTATTTTAAGAAGAAGGAGGATCATAGGGTGACGTATAAGAGTGGAGGAAGGTGCACACAGGTGGACTATGTTCTATGCAGGAGATGCAACCTGAAGGAGATTGGAGACTGTAAGGTGTTGGCAGGGGACAGTGTAGCTAGACAGCATCGGATGGTGGTCTGTAGGATGGTTTTGGAGGCGAAGAAGAAGAGGAGGAGAGTGAGGACTGAAAGAAGAATAAGATGGTGGAAACTGAAGGAGGAAGACTGTAGTGTGAGGTTCAGGGAAGAGGTCAGACAGAGGCTCGGTGGTGGTGAAGAGGTGTTGGGTGATTGGGAAACTACTGCAGGAGTGATGAGGGAGGCAGCTAGAAAAGTACTTGGTGGGACATCTGAAAATAGAAAGGAAGACAAGGAGACGTGGTGGTGGAATGAGGAAGTGCAGGAGAGCATAAGGAGAAAGAGGTTGGCAAAACAGAAGTGGGATAGACAGAGTGATGAGAAAAGTAGGCAGGAGTACAAGGAGATGCGGCAGCAGGTAAAGAGGGATGTGGCGAAAGCCAAGGAGAAGGCATATGAGGAGCTGTATGAGAGGTTGGACACTAAGGAAGGAGAAAAGGATTTATACCGATTGGCCAGGCAGAGAGACCGAGCTGGGAAGGATGTGTTGCAAGTTAGAGCAATAAAGGATGGAGAGGGAAATGTGTTGACTAGTGAGGAGAGTGTGTTGAGAAGGTGGAGGGAATATTTTGAGCAGCTGATGAATGAGGAAAATCGGAGAGAGAGAAGGTTGGATGATGTGGAGTTGGTAAAGCAGGATGTAGATAGGATTAGTAAGGAGGAAGTGAGAGCAGCGATTAAGAGGATGAAGAGTGGAAAGTCGGTTGGACCAGATGACATACCTGTAGAAGCATGGAGATGTTTAGGAGAGCTGGCAGTGGAGTTTTTAACCAGATTGTTTAACAAGATTCTGGAAGGTGAGAGGATGCCTGAGGAATGGAGAAGGAGTGTGCTGGTACCGATCTTTAAGCATAAGGGAGATGTGCAGACCTGCAGTAACTACAGGGGAATTAAGTTGATCAGTCACACCATGAAGTTATGGGAAAGAATAGTGGAAGCCAGGCTGAGAGAAGAGGTGACCATCTGTGAGCAACAGTATGGTTTCATGCCGAGGAAGAGCACCACAGATGCCTTATTTGCTTTGAGGATGTTGATGGAGAAGTATAGAGAAGGACAGAAGGAATTGCATTGTGTATTTGTGGATTTAGAGAAAGCGTACGACAGAGTGCCGAGAGAGGAGTTGTGGTACTGTATGAGGAAGTCAGGTGTGTCAGAGAAGTATGTGAGGGTGGTGCAGGACATGTATGAGGACAGTGTGACAGCGGTGAAGTGTGCAGTAGGAACCACAGAGTGGTTCAGGGTGAGGGTTGGACTACATCAAGGATCTGCCCTGAGCCCTTTCCTGTTTGCAGTGGTGATGGACAGGTTGACGGACGAGGTCAGACAGGAGTCTCCATGGACTATGATGTTTGCGGATGATATTGTGATTTGTGGTGAGAGTAGTGAGCAGGTTGAGAAGAGCCTGGAGAGGTGGAGATGTGCGCTGGAGCGAAGGGGAATGAAAGTCAGTAGGAGTAAGACAGAGTACATGTGTGTGAATGAGAGGGAGGGCAGTGGAGTGGTGCGGTTGCAGGGAGAAGAGGTGGAGAAGGTGGAGGAGTTCAGGTACCTGGGGTCAACAGTGCAAAGTAATGGAGAGTGTGTTAGGGAAGTAAAGAAAAGAGTGCAGGCAGGGTGGAGTGGGTGGAGAAGAGTGACAGGAGTGATTTGTGATAGTAGGGTATCTGCAAGAATGAAAGGGAAAGTTTATAGGACTGTGGTGAGACCTGCGATGTTGTATGGATTAGAGACCGTGGCATTGAGTAGAAGACAGGAGGTGGAGCTGGAGGTAGCAGAGCTGAAGATGTTAAGGTTTTCGTTGGGAGTGACGAGGATGGACAGGATTAGAAATGAGTTTATTAGAGGGACAGCACATGTAGGATGTTTTGCTGACAAGGTGAGGGAGGCGAGATTGAGATGGTTTGGACATGTGCAGAGGAGGGACATGAATTATATTGGTAGAAGAATGCTGAGGATGGAGCCACCAGGTAGGAGGAAAAGAGGAAGACCAAGGAGGAGGTTCATGGATGTGGTGAGGGAAGACATGCAGGTAGTTGGTGTGAAAGAGGCAGATGTAGAGGACAGGGTGGTATGGAGACGGATGATCCGCTGTGGCGACCCCTAATGGGAGCAGCCGAAAGAAGAAGAAGAAGAAGAAGATCATGTCCATAAAATGCATCACATCAAGTCAATAGAAGTGAAACTGTATTGCTGTTTTTTTTTTTTGTTTGTTTTTTTGCACAATTATTCCCCCCCAAAAAATCCTTCTGAAATGATAAAACTCCTTAATGAAGCATATATTTGACAATTCAAGTGTGATGTTAAATATGACAACCTCATAAAGAGGTATATAATATACTTGTATTATAATGCTGTTGGATATTTTGACTCCAGAACCTCAGGATTCAATGTTTCTCCAAAAACAAACATGAAAATTTAATGAACTACGGTAAAGTACATGATTAGTGTATAGCAAAACGGCTCACAGAACTGTTACATCACCACCGTAACACAAAAAAAATTAAATAAAATAAATCTGGTTTGGAAAGATGACCAAGCTTCTTATATAGGAAAACACAGTGTACTACAGGCACTTGGAGGAATCTCACACGCTAATCAGAATCATTGGGTTTGCATACACACACGTTTAATACACTAAAATATAATGATTTATACAAATTTATATCAAGAGATTTCTGGACAAAAGAAAAACAATCTGTAGTCTTTTAGTCACCAGTAATTAGTTTTTTTTTTTTTTTTTTTTTTTTGCCTTGTTGTTGTTATTAGTTGATTGCTGAGCAAGCTGGAGGGCAAGGAGGTCCAATGAATGTGAAGATCAAGGCTCAAGAGTATCAGAGCAATCTTCATTTCATAGCCTGTTTAGATGGATGAAGCTTTTACGTATTAAGAAAAAAAAGTTTCATTAGTGCCTTTGTGAAAGAGAAAGTTTTCCTCATAGAAATAACATTACAGCTGTTCGAAATTGAAAACGAATGCAAGTAAATGTGTGTTATTGTTTGGCAATGCTGAGGTAATAAATCTTCGGCTGGATCTGTACACACTTGCAGTCCGTCCTAATGGTTAATTAAATTCTCCCAAACGCTAAATTATCGCCTCTGATCATCATTAGCTAGTATATTATTCTGGTTGTACGACCAGTGACCATTCCCAGTGATAGATAATAAAGGTATTTTGTAGGCCAGATGTCATTTGACCTTCACAGACATTGTGAAATCAATGACTGATTTCTGGCAACTTCAAATGCCGTACCTTCATACTTTTTTCCCCAGTGTATTTCAACCTGATGTGTTGTATATGCAGTACAATCACAAACATAAACGTTCAAATTTCATTCACAAGAAATTGACTTATTCCTAAAGCATACAGGTTTGCACTTCCAAAACAAGACAGATGATGAAAGAATGAGTTCTGGTGCACTTGTCAGCTGCACTGGACGGAGGTGAGACGGTCTCTACTTTTCAGACATCTTGCGGATCATGTAATTCAGGATGCCGCCGTGGTGGAAGTAGATGAGCTCCACATCGGTGTCGAAACGCATCCTAGCCTGGAACGTCTTTCCAGTATCCAACTGAAAACAGGAAATAAAGAAATGGGACACGGCATAAATTTGATCGTTGCTTTCGTTTTTGATTGAGGCACATATTTCCATTGATGATGTGCCTTAGTTCGTCCAAAGATAGAACGCGGTGTGTGTTAATATGCTTCTAAAAAGTAGTGGCTATGTTCACTGTTAGTAGACTGTTGGTACGTCTGTTTATGACTTGTGATTACTCTCTGATGGACCAGTCGCAATAATGAACTGTTTTTGTTGCACTATTTAATCTCCCAGAAATAACTGCATACAGTTAACAAAAAAATTGTAATTAAAGAGACAGGAGTACAGAGTATCATTTAATTTTGCATTTATTAACCCAGAACAACAGCGGATTATTAAACACTAGAACTATACATCTTTCTTGGTACTTCTTCAGACAGTAAACAAACAAACATACAGTAGTCTAAAATGGACACATTTTTTCTTCACAATATT
Source organism: Silurus glanis (assembly GCA_014706435.1). NCBI lineage: Eukaryota > Metazoa > Chordata > Actinopteri > Siluriformes > Siluridae > Silurus > Silurus glanis. Next base: position 92,724 of record JAAIIK010000165.1, read on the forward strand.
CACTACAATATATTATTAAAGTATCATCTGTTCCTTCGAGTCGGCTGCTTAAAGCACCTCTCCCCACATTGCCCTGTTTTTCTAAGTGAACTACAAGTGCTGATGAAGAAAAAGGTGATGAATTCTCACCTTTATATATACATTTATATATAGCCTTCAGTACGAATAAGTGTACCGTTACACCCCTAATTCTCTCTCTGTCTCTATAATATATATATATACTGAATTAATGCAGTCACTCTGCAGTTAACAGAACAGCAACCACTTATTGTAAAATATAAATAAGAAAGTGATTCATTAAAATAATCATATAGATTATATAGAGAAATATTGAATATAAAATTTTTTTTGGATGTATTAGCAAAAATGTTACCTTAATTTCAACAATCATTCTGGGTTTGAGCTGTTCAGGGATGACCACAGTGTAGCGTTCTCGGCCGGTGAGCCCCAGGCTATCGGCCGTATCTCCAGGCAGATACTCCAGAGGAATGACCCCCATACCCACCAGATTACTGCGATGGATGCGCTCGTAGCTCTCTGCCAATACGGCTTTGATACCCTGAGGCCATCAAAACACAAATATATTTATGTTACAGGATAAAATACAGACAATTTTCAATTATAATTCCTTTTCTAAACACTGGTTTATTGTTGTAAGAAACTAGAGATATAGTCATTAGCTTCAGGTTCATTGTATACATGGAACTCACCAGCAGAAATGGTCCTTTGGCAGCCCAGTCTCTGGAGCTGCCTGAGCCATACTCCTTCCCTGCCAGCACCAACAGTGGATAACCTGCCTCTTGATATTTCTCTGCTGCATCATACACATCCAGCTGTGAGACAGAACATCATTAAAGATTTAAAACCTATTGCTACTTATTAGACAGACTGCACTTGCACAAAGAACTTCAAAACCCAAAGAACTAAACCTCCTATATAAATCTATATATGAATTAGGAGCTACCTGTTAGCTCTATTTGGGGGAAGAGGGATATATATATATATATAATTACTTTTAGGGCTATATTATAAATATAGATAGGACAGTTGTGAAGAAGAGGATGAATAAGCCTACTACCCAAGAGTTGGAAATAAATGAATAAAAGTGAATAACAATAAATCAATAGAGAGAGAGAGAGCTGTTGCTCTGTAGGCAACTATACTCATATCCTTTAAGCCACTGCAATAGGACATAACCTTCTTAGCTGCCTGGTACACTTATGTACCTTCATTGTTTAAAATGTTGTATTTCCAACAACATTCTCTCTAAAGAGTTTTAGACTGATGTTATTCTTAGTCTGTGACCCAAGAACATATCAGGACATACGTATTGATAGAGACCTCAAAGCAAATTTTTTTTAGAAGTCGTTCTGGATAAGGAGGTCTGCCAAATTCCATAGACTGTATGTTAACATAAATCCTTCAGCTCACATTTACATTTACAATTAACCAGTAGTCTCAGCTCTTGGTAGCACAACTACAGAAATATAACAAGAAATGAAGGTCTTTAAAAAAAAAAAAAAAAAAAAAAAAACCCTCCTTTTTGCCAACCCACATTTTAAAACTGTTGGTGTTACATGTTACATATAGCATATATGTTACATATAAAGTGTTTCCCTCTCCTACCGTGTCCCCTGTAGGCAGATAAATGGTGGAAGGCGCCTGTTTGTTGAGGAACTTGTTAAAAAGGCGGATGTTTGCGAATGTTCCCCGAGCCATGACAGCATCGTTCCCACGCCGAGAGCCATACGAGTTGAACTCTCGAGGTGTAAGTCTGCAAGGAGAGGAGAAAAATTTATACATTTATTTTTCTTATTAAAAAAAAAGAATAGATTCAAAGAATAAATAGTTTAATATCAAAAACCTCTCACCCACGACTGGTCAGGTAGCGAGCAGCAGAACTGCTACGAGCAATGTTTCCGGCAGGAGAGATATGATCCGTGGTCACTGAATCCCCCAAATTAAGAAGCACATAGGCATCTACAATAGACTTTGGCTTCTGAAGCGATCTGGTCTGAAATATATTTAATATAAATAAAATATTATTTATATTAAATAGTAAAATTTTTTCATAGTACAATTTTTTTTTTTATTGTACTATGAGCTTTACTGCTTCTTTTCTCCTATAGTGTAATTGTGTATTGTGAAACCTGAAACCGAGTTATGAATTGCTGTTCCGCTGAGACAGCAGTGTGGAAATGTAATTACCAGTCCATCAAAGAAAGGCGGAGACTTGATGTATGTGGATTTAGGGTCCCAGGTGTACAGCTTATCAGAAGAAGCATTTAACAAGTTCCAGCGTTCGTTTACCTTCTATAACAGGGGGGGAAAAAAACTCTTGATGACGGCTCAATATACTTGGGCAATGTAAGTAAGTCATCCTATGCATTGTTTACGAACCTCCACTTTCTCATAGACCTCTTTGAACATAGTAGGAATAACAAACTTCCTTTCAACAGCCTGGATCTCCTCTCGCATGGGCCAGATGTCTCTTAGAAAAATCTTTTTCCCCTCCACGTTCACCGCTATTCCAACACACATAAAACAAACCCACTTAGCTTTACTTGCTGAACCTCATGTAAATAAACTGGATATTAAAATACAAATATTCAAATTCCGCTTACCAATAGGCTCCTTTTCAAAGTCGATCCTTATTGTTCCTGCAATAGCATAAGCAATGACCAGCAGAGGAGAAGCCAAGTAGTTGGCTCGTGTATTGGGGTGCACACGACCTTCGAAGTTCCTGTTGCCAGACAGAACGCCTGCTGCTACCAGATCTCCCTGAGAATAGGCATTTTCTTAGCAAGGCTTTAATAACACTTCCGGATTGAATAGTTACAGCAAAGGCATTCAGTATGTACCTGGGTGATGGCCTCTACAACTGGCTCTGGAAGAGGACCACTGTTTCCTATGCAGGTCATGCAGCCATAACCGACCACCTCAAAACTAACATAAGACAATCACATCAAGTGCAATTTACAGTATAATGCTGTCAGATTGAACTATTTAAATTGAAAGTGATCAATCACTGTGAGAAAAGACCCCGGTTCATTTTGTCATGAAAGCGATACATCTGATCGAATTTCTACTTATGTCTCTTACAGTATATTCATATTAATCATAAATCATATCTGCATTGCAGACGCTGCCATATTATAAAGAGGAAATATCCTGAATGTAGTCAAATATTAAAACAAAGAATTACAATAAATTAAATATAACAATATTAACCCTTTCTAAAAAAAAAAAAATAATCATATTCTTTTGGCAGCCGATTAAGACAAAACTTAATGCCATGTCAGCATCTAAGCATATTCATGTCAAAAACTGAGCTACAAAAGTTCAATGGTTACAATAAAACAAACTCAATAATAGGCTTTATTAATCCTATATTTGGTTTCTTATCGTCTTGGAATTAATCTTGTGCTGATCCTGTTTCTACATTTGAAACAGCATTAAATGCTTTACATTACGGCACACGTGAAATTAATCTCATTCATGGCATTTCTTGATGACATCATACCCTAATTCGGAGAGGTACTCCATTACACCACTTTCCTTCAGATAGTAAGTGACCACTCCACTACCAGGGGACAGACTGGTCTTAATGTAAGGTTTCACACTTAAGCCACATTGGATGGCCTTCTTTGCCAGGAGACCTGTGTGGGAAAAGTGAAAGCAATTAATTTGTCTAACAAGACACCTTTATGGAGAAATTACTTTAACTGCCATATTACACAAGATCACAGAAAACATCAAATCTGCCTGGAAGAGCTGCTGCTGGGCTACAGAGACATGACATTTGGTATACGTTTGTACCTGCACCCAACATGACAGAGGGATTGCTGGTGTTTGTACAGCTGGTGATGGCAGCGATAACCACAGAGCCATGAGACAGGCTATAGTCCACCCCTTTATACTGGAATGGTATGCTGACATCATGGCACTCGGGTGGCACCTGAAAACCCTTAAAGCCTTGCTAAATGAAAAGAAAGGAAAAAAAGCTGAAACAAGCACATGGAACAAAACCATAAAACATTATAATTAACCAATCAAAGTAATGAAAAAGATGAGGAGGCAGGCGTGTTAAAAGACAGGCTCAATGTGGTAGTTAGTGAAGTGAAACATTATGTACCTTGGCTCCTAAACAGGCCTCAAAGTCCTGCTTCATTTCTGATACGGCCACTTTGTCCTGTGGACGCTTTGGTCCACTGCAGCAAGGGTCAACTGTGCTGAGATCAAGTTCAACAACCTCCATGGAGAGGGGACAGAAACAAAACAATTGTGCTGTGTGAAAAAACAAGGGTCTGAAAGGATGACACCACATGAAAACACCATGAAGGCAAAGCGCAATTATTTCTATAGCACACAGGACTTTAAGGAAATTTACAAATAAAATTTGAAAAAAGTAAAAAAAAATAAAATAAAAAAGACACAAAAATAAAAAATTAAATAAACAAACAATAAGCAGCAAAATAGCTCAAATAAGTAATTAGTTCAGCAATAAATGTTTATGTAAATAATATAATAATATTGTAAATACATTATATAAATAATAATAAATACTAATCCAATCCTAATCCATTTATCAAAATAATGTGTGTGTGTGTGTGTGTGTGTGTGTGTGTGTGTGTGTGTGTGTGTGTAGAATACCTTTGTAAATTCTGGATCTTGAGACTGGTTGCTGTAATCCCTAAACATGCCAACTGCTTTCAGATACTGTGTAATGTAACTAAGCTTTTCAGCATCCCGTCCTAATTAAACACAAAAAGCATATCAGGTTGACCTCTCAATTGAAAAGCAGAAACATTTCCACTACATTCCCCATTCATTTTTATTAGCAGCACCACCACAATCATAACCTTGTATAAATCAGCCACGTGGCAGCAGCACAATGCAAAAAAAAATTAAAATAATGCAGGATCAGGTCAAACCCTTAATTTAATGAACACATCAAAATGAAGAAAAGGTTTGTACTGGATGGGTCAGTTTAAGTATTTCTGAAATATCTGCTTTCCTGTCATTTTCACACATATCAGACTCTAGAATTTGTAAATAATAATAATAATAATAATAATAAAAATAAATAGAAAAACCTTAGAGTTTAAAACAGCTCTATGAAGTAAACACTGTGTGGTTAAGAAAATGAGGAAAATGGCCAGATCAGTTTGAGCTGCCATGTAGGATATAATAACTCATATAATCAGGCTTTACAACCTTACTGAGCAGAAAAGCATATCAGCATTTTTCATTTACTGCAGACTTCCTGTCAGCTCAGACCAGTCTTTTCATTCTCCTCTGATCTCTTTTAACAAAGACTTTCAGCCTACAGACCCTTGTTTTTGTTTTATTGAATGACTGTACAGTTTTTCTTCCTTCAGTTGTTTGATATTAACATAACCTGAATCTCTTGACCTGTACTGCAGGTTTTTCTGCACTGCTTTTGTCGTCACCTGATTGGCGTATTAAAAAACCAAATGGATGTACTAGGTGTTCCTAATAAATTGGACAGCGAGTGTATACGGTCAACTTTTGGACATATATTGGACATTTTCCACATAAACGCACTTAATGTTTGAACAGGCGATCTGAAATCAATGCCAGTCTACCTGTCTGCTCAAGGTACTGGACACTGACATGGTCAACAGGGAAGAAGGCAGCTGTAGCACCATACTCTGGGCACATGTTAGCAATAGTCGCACGGTCTGCGATAGAAAGCTGAGCCACACCAGGTCCGAAGAACTCCACGAACTTCCCTACCACACCAACCTGACGCAAATGCTATACAAAAAAAAATGAAGAGACAAAGATTAATTGATCAGTCATTTTCTAACAACGGGACTCATTTATCAAGATCAATTTTAACCGAGTCAAGTGTAAATCATTATTAAGAGAATTTACACAACTTGTATATTCCAGAAAACCTTGTGAATTTTAAGAAAAAAAAATGGTTGTATCCTACTCACGCCTTGGAGCGTGTGCAAATATTAAGTGTTATTTATTTAATTTAAAGACCATCTTAACATAATGACCATCCATTTTCGACTATGTTTAACATTTCTAGATCTATCATCACATATTCATCTTACGAGTTCAACCGTATAGCAAAAATAAATAAATAAATGGGCCTTGCTGTTCCAATACATTTGGAGGGAGGTTGTATTAGTAAATATTTTTAGTGTAATATAAGCGAGTCAGAATAAAGTCAAATTCTGCATTTTGGGCTTTACCCTAAACAGTTGTTCATGTTCACACAGCTACATTTCTACCATTTTTGAGGGTGACTGCCATTCAATATATACATACAAGCTTGAAGAAATTCACACAAATTCTTTATTCGTAGATTGAAAAAAGTACCTTAGTAACAGTAAGGACAATATCAGTAGAGGTGATGTAATTGTTTGGTGTGCCATGGAGTTTGTACCCAATAACCTCTGGGAGGACCATACTGATTGGTTGACCCAACATAACCGCCTCAGCTTCAATACCTCCCACACCTGCTCACACATGTTCAAAAATCAAACATTAGCGGTTAAACATATGCATTATATGGCCAACAATTTGTGGCCACCAGACCACCACTTCCATAGGTGATTTTTGAACATCTCTTTTTAGATTTAGTTTGCTCGTTGCTCTTATAATCACCTCCACTCTTCTAGGAAAACGTTCCACTAGAAATTCTGGTGTGGAGATTAGTGCCGATTCAGTTACAGGACCATTAGTGATGTCAGGGGAGGAGTGAGAGGACCAGGGGTGCAGTCAGTGTTCCAAATCATTGTGATTGAGGTCAGGGCTCTGCACTCAAGTTCTCCCTCTCCAACCTTCATAAACCATATCTTCAAGTGCTTTATAAACAATTTTGGCAGTTTGATGAAGGCTCACGTCGGCATGTAATGGTGAAGTGTCCACATACTTTTGTCCATAAAGTGTATTTGTAAAGTGATTGATTTTCTCTAACAATATTGAGTAAACAATGTATATTCCTAGTGGTGAGATTCCAAATTTGCTGTTCAAGCAAAACACAAAACTACCAACCCTAAAGACTACAACTGTGTACCTTCAGTACAAAAACTCACCCCAGCCCAGAACTCCCAGGCCATCAATCATGGTTGTGTGTGAATCAGTGCCCACTAGGCTGTCTGGGTAATAGTAGTCATCCTGCTGGAACACAACTCGGGCTAGATATTCCAGATTCACCTGATGCACTATTCCCGAACCTGGAGGAATGATGCGCATATTCTGGAATGCTTTTGAACCCCACTGCGGACAAGAAATCAAAGGTTATCACTCTTGGTTAATATATGTAGACAGGAATTGTGTACATGTGTTTTAAAATCAACACAGGAAATTTAAACCGAATGTGATTACCTTTAGAAACTCAAAACGTTCCTTGTTCCTTTCAAATTCAAGGTCTTGGTTTTTCTGTAGACTGTCAGACCTAAAATGAATTTGAATGAAAAGTCAGTGAGCGCTTCAATAATAACGCAAGACTGGAACTGTCTTATACACAAACACTAATGTAACTAATGTAAAGTTTAACTAATATGGGCAGAACTTTGAATTATGTTTTGTGGCTTCTAGTGGCCTACTTCCCTCACAGTAGCACATATAATATGAATAATTTATGATACATGTAAAAGTTTTTTTTTTTCCCCGAGTAAAAGTTTTACACCTTTCAGGTCAGATTTAGTTGAACAGTGAGTGTGTCACATGATGTGTGGTCAAAGGTAACCCTTTTCCAACTAGGCTACGCTCGCCGTATAAAGTTCACAGAGAGAGTGTAATATGATTATGACACTACACAACTAGCTAAAGACACAAATCTCCCATTAAGCATACAATGCTGACAACTTAAAGGTACTTTTGGTGAACTTTGATAAATTAGATGTTTTTCCCATATATTTGTGACTAACACACAATTCTGCAAAAACCTGCAATCTATAGTCCCTAAATTAGAACCTAAAAGTTAAATTAAATTAACTTAATTATATTTTCCCAACACAAGACGTCTATATTAAGTATATCCTATGCTGGTAATCCATTGAGCTATGTATGAGGAAATACACCCAGCTAATACAAAAACACACACATCACAAAGCCAACTTGACACAATAACAAGTACAGCAGTTTGTGCCACGGACATTTGACCAATTAAAAGGGTCTTTCTAGAGGGTGCTTGAATATAAACCCAGAGGGAACTTGCTTTAATATATCTAAAAATAAATTAACTTTAAGGTAATTTCAGTGCTACACATGGTAAATAACTTACTTTCCATTAAAGTCCACCTGAATGGAATGGTCAATGACTAGGTCAGCAGGACACACGGGGTTGATCTTCTCAGGATCTCCACCCAGCTTCTTTACTGCGTCACGCATTGCTGCAAAATCCACCACTGCAGGAACCCCACTGTCAACAGCAGAGATGAACAGTCATAGAGCAACATTTAGAGGCACTAAATAAACTGCTTTCCGCATATTTTGTATCCTCTTGTATGAGTGGTCTGGTGCTTCCCTCACCTTATACCCATCTTACACACTGTCTTTAGAGCTTCCACATCAATGTTCACTGTACCTTTGTACAAGCTACAATGGCCAATGTGACAAACTAACTTCTGTGGGTTTTTTTCAATCTCATTTATTAAATAGTGCTAAGGTGGCAAATAATAGGGAGTTGTGGTGTTGGTCAATAATTAGCTGTTGGGTATTTGAGTGTTTGTTTCCCTATACAGGTAGTCGTCGACTTACGACCTATGCAACTTACGACCATTCGACTTTACGACCACAATCACTAGCCGCGGCGTACGACAGTGCGTACCAGCTTCCGGCATAATTTCACAGTACTGTACATATAGCCTACTCTACTTTTGACCAAATCGTGTTACGACCGGTCTGTCGGTCCCAGTCGTGGTCGTAAGTCGACGACTACCTGTATAAGTGCATCCCGAAGCGACGTAACCTAGAAACCACAAAGCCCTCTGAGAATAAGAGTCTTGTTTAGTAAAGATTAAAGGAACAGATATACAAAGCGCTGACAACTACCAAAATTGCTATATAAATCTTTTCTGACATAAATCTTTACCATATCATATGGAGCACCTGCCATGTAAGCCCTGAAGTTAATTACTATAGAATAATACTGTACTAAAAAATGCACACTAATACAAATTTACCATGAACCCCACTACTGTTTTGAGTTATAATATTACAGAAAATGAATCTGCACCTCCTGGCCAATCAGAAACTAGACTTCAACAGCATTGTTGTATCAAACACAATATCGAATTGTTTAAGGCTATTGAACCACAACAGGACAGTCTTCTAATCTGAAATTATGTCTTGAAACGAACAAGAGACACGTGATATAAATATATTAGAAGGGTGAAGCAGCGTTCATATTAACACTGAAGAAAATAAAAAAACTTTAGGAAACAGTCAAAGCTGACAATTCAGATGAGTTGTAATTAACCCTACGTGAAGTCCTGCAGAATGACACGGGCCGGCCTGAAGGGCACCTCCACCGTCTGGGTCTGGGTCTGCTTCCAGTTGAGTATGCGCTCCACATCTTCCTTCTTTATCAAGAACTCATCACAGTTCCTCACCGCTGACTCCAGCAGCACACGGATGGAGAAAGGCAGGAGTTCTGTATTAAAAAATTAAAATAGATTAATGTTAATAGCTTTCTCCAGTTCCAGGATGCAGCAGTTTTGCAGGTATACAAAACAACAACAAAACAAAAAAAATATAAGAAAAAAAAAAAAAAAAAAAGGTTTAATTTGCAGATACTGTTTTTAACACATAAAACCATTTCCCACTTTTGGTTAACCTAAATCCTCACATCAGAAAACATTATAAACCAAAATGTACAGGATTTAAAAACTATAACAGCAATGCATCTATGGCATCAACACAAAAGTCTCTATTAGATCGTCTATAGTTTATGATTAAAACAAAGTACAAAAAAGTAAAAAAAAAAATGCAGTAACTGTGCAGCAATTCTCTTACCATATCGAGGATCTCCAAGCTTTCTGAGATTGAAAAACTTGCATTCAGGCTTCTGGGAGTCCAGAGGCTCAATGATATGTGCATAAGGGTTACTCATAGCTGAAGATTCCCTTCTTACCTACAAGCTACCCTTGTGTTATCTAATAATAAAGAGGGGGGGAAAAAAAGAAATAAATCTAGCTAAGAATCAGCATTTACATAAAGAGCACATCATTTATCCACAATATACAGTTTCACCAAAAAATCTGGTTTTAACAAGCTGTGATAAACGAAAGCGCCCGATTAAACCCCCGGAGCTGCCACTTGGACTTGAACATTTATGCTCCTTTGGATGCCCTATTTATCAGCACAGGCTTGAGGCACTGCCAGATTTGAGTGGCAGTTACATGGCAAGCAGGATTACACCATCTGAGATAGGACAGGTCACAGAGGACGGCAAATGTGACATCTATCTTCTCAGACTTTATACAGAGGCTAGTATACCCATCAAATATTCTAGTGTTTGCACTATGTTCCTATAAACATAAATGTTAAAAAAATATTTGAGGATATATGAATTACAACAGCCATTTTGTCATTCGAAATCTAGTGAAAACAAACACAGACAGATGACTGTGTATGTATTGTGAAAGTGTGCCTGAAAGATCATTGTGAAACAATGGGGGTGGAATGAATAAACGTTCAGCTGATGGGTCACACGATGATGTTAGAGCTTTTGTAACATATTGTATTAGAGATAACATCGAATTGAACTGATTAATATAATAGACCTGAGCAGTTAGAAAGAAACTCCTGACCCTGAGGAAATAAGTATAGCAGGAGTCATAACTAGTATAGTGTGAAGCAAAAGTAATATTCTTAGGGCGAAGAAATTTTTTTGTTAGATAATGCTTCAGAAAACCAGACAAGCAGGGCGGTTCACATCATCCTGCAAGTAAACTAACCAGTATATTACAAAACCTTTAAGATCAGAACTCACTTCACAAAACTGCTCTTTTACCACCACAGTCAATCAAAGAAATATACGTATATGTAAGAATCTGCAGTTTGAGAGCAACAGTTTTAATCATTTTTAGGTCCTTTTATAAGATAAAAACTGTGGTGCATGTTTATAAGATGATAAGCATAATGGTGTTAATCAGGCTTCTTTTTATTGTGCCAGAAAGAAATTTCCTTTCACATGACAAAATTATCATTTGTTTTTATTTAATCATAATAGAGTTAGTATTACCCTAATAATTGGGGTTGGGTTTAGAGTTAACTTTATGGTTAAGAATTAGGTTTAACATTAAGGTTAGTGTATACAAAACGTGTACAGATTACACCGGTTATTAAAAAAAAGCTCAAAGCCAAATTAAACCAATACATAAATCACGTGTCCATTCACTTTTCACAATGCGACAAATTGCATATATTGCAAATGCAGACAGTATTCACTCTTGTGATCTGTGACATCTAGATTCGATATATGAACACTAACATTATAATTACCAGCAAGCAATGGTTTGAAATTTAACTCCAGGACAAACAAAGTTGTTACACAAAGCATGGCTTTAATACAAAAATGAATCAGCTGTTTGCCAGTGAGGACGAAGTATTTACTTGTACTCCTTTTTGATACCATTTTATACCTTTATACAGTGGACTTCGGATCTGAAGGACATGAGTTCAAATCCCACCCCTAAGCTACCCAGTGAGATGAATGTAAAACTGAAAAACACCAATGGACATTTCACATCATTTCTCCTGAACTTAAATAAACATAAACCCAACACAGAACGTGTTCTTCGCCCTTGTACCGTGCAACAGGTTGAAAGTTAATTAAAAAAAAAACAAAAGCACTACTTTATGTGTGTTAGTGTTAATTACAATGCAAGACTACTGATCTGTTCTCTGTTATATACAATATCATTCAAACTTTGGTAGACAGCAATTTAAATGACCTAGCTAGCAAGCAACCTGGGCTTCCACAGCATGCTTCTAAATAAATACGTAATGCATTATATTAAAATTGCAAAAAAATAAGCATGAAATGAATTTTGGTGCACAAAACCTCCAAACCCCTCGCGCTACTCGCCGCGTTCCCCGGTGCTGTTGACCTGTCAGGGGCCTGTCTGCTGTCGCCAAGCCTAGTGAGCGAACAGGCGATGTGCAATCGCAATGTTACACGTGGCATTTATTCCAAAACCTACACGTTATTTACGCACATCCACACAAGTTCAACTATTTTCTTGCCCAGGACTTACCTACAGTACACACTAAGTGCCCCCCGGGGGGTAAACAGTACAGATACAAACAAGCAGCGCGAGCTGAACCAGAAAACAGTGAACTGCTCTCATACCGTAATGCACCTAGTATCACAGACTCCAAAAATACAAATAAAAAAAAACATTACAATTCATACATTTTCTACAATATTCACCCTTGTGTTGTCTTCTTTGATTTAAAATGCATATGAATACAATGATATTATATAACAACTAAATGTTAACAGGTTATACAATTTAACTTTTAAACGAACACCATTGTTGCACGACTGTTTATGATTTTATTACGGTAATGATTCAGCTGTTTGTCAGGGAGGATTTACTTGTACGCCTCCCTAATACTATTTTATACCTAAAATGTGTTTTTCTTTGTTGTTGTTGCTGTTGTTGTTTTTATAATAGTTTAAAACTTGAAATAAGATAAATACAGCTCTCCATATACAAATACAGTTGTTCCAGTACTGTTTTTAGCGTAGCGGGAACCAATCAAAACCTACACTGTGTAGAAGATCGTCAAAGAATCAGCACATGCAGAAAAAGCTAATATAATAAATACTATTTTAGGCCTATTTCATTTATTTCTTCCTCTTTGTCTTTATTATTTTTCACAAAACATATTAGGCTGTTGCTCATAAGTGTTTTAGTGAATGAAATATAGCGATTTTTTTAAAAACGTGTTTATAGACAACCCATACTGCCTAATGAGGTGCTTTTGCATACGAGAAAAATAAAAAGTTGAAACAAGATTTTATTATGTATTTGCATCTGTCTGGATTTCATATCAGTTTATATCACCAATATTATCACCATGAACATCACTAGTTCAACAGCGACAATAAAAGGAGCAGGTTAAGTTTGGCATAGAGATGGATAAAGAAACCATCAATAATGGAGCGCCTTCCTCCTTTTACTGCCATCTCGGATCTTCTGCATCCCATAGGTCTTCCTGGCCTGCACTCTCTCTTTCTGCTGCACCATTGTGTCATCCAGCACCTCCAAACTGGGAATCTGGCTGATAACATACTGTCTGGAGAATAAAAGTGAACCCAAATCAAACTCTGAATAAATGTTTGTTTTTATGTATTTATGCACACCTACAGCTTCAATAAACAAAAATGCTAATATTTCCCCCTGACACTAAAACTGATTATTAATACCTGCTGTTTAACCCCAAAATGTTTTATGCCATTTCAGCAGTAAATCTATTATTAATCCATCAGTTATTCATTTTGGGAAAAGTCAAATTTTCATGTCTTGTTAAAGTTGTTTTTCTTCATAAGAAAAACTAGAAAATTAACAAAATATATATACTTCCACACTAGATAATATGATTTACATGGGTAATAAATTAAACAGACACATTGTACGTGCCATTGAAATGTCATGATGGTAGGATGTGAGTAAATAAAAACAATGAAATAAAAATTGTGACAAGAAGACGTTAATGCTGGATATGACATTAGTACTGAGTACTACAGTTTAAGAAAAAAAAATGTGAATAAAGTGAATAAAACTGTCATAATCTACTGTAAATAAATTAAAGGGGTTTTTTTTCAGTGCACCAGTTTGTATATTATTATATATTTTTATGTTTATTAAACTTTTGATATTTTCTTATTATTATATTAAAGTTCCTATTATTAAGGTATGTATTTATTTTATTATTAAATCAGAGTAATCTGTACGGCTTTAAATAAACAGTATATCTATATACATATTGACCACTAGGTGGAGAAGTGTACGCATCTGAAATCATGTGCTGGTTTTATTTATTTATTTATTTATTTATTTATTTATTTATTATTCAGTAAAACCATTAAATCACAAAACCAAAAGCAATGTGCTCAAGTTGGTAATGCACTTGAGACAATTGAAATATAGATGTTTTGCATATGTAACATTTTTTCTGAATTGTTTTATTTACCTGTAATCAATGTATTGAGTCAGACTGCCTCCATTAAAATAACTGGGTGCTGCCTCGTTGTTCATCATACTAAGTATTCTGTAACAACAACACATTCAACATCTTACTGTGATGTATTCACTAATGAATCAAGCATTAATACAGAAAAAAGTCATAGCCAAACAGAGCCTACTTGATATTGGGAAACTTGCAGTGTATCTCCTCGACAATGATGGGAAGATTACTGATTTTGTTCTTGTTGATCCACATTGTGGTGAGACTTGGCATGTAAGGAAATTTGACATGAGTGCTATAATTGTTGCCATCCATGATGAGAGTGCTTAGCTTGTTCAGTTCCCCCAGAAGAGCTGGGCTCCGTTAATGGCAGAGTAAAGGACTATAGCTTATTAAAAAAAAAAAAAAAAAAGGCACAACATAAGGCAATATGATGACCATGTGTTAAATTCTCATGCCAGAGGGTTTGTGGGTGTGTGTTTATGTACAGTCCTGGGTATCATACAATGATTTTGGAATTTAAACAGCCATTAATGTCTTGTTCAGAGGCAGATTATGTATATAATTAAATCTTTTAACACACAGGCACACTTAAGGATACTCATCTAGCAGGTTGTAACTGAGGTCCAGGACCTCTAGCGTGTCCCGCTGTTTGAGAATGACATCATAAGGAATCTCCAAAAGGCCCTGGTATGCAAAGGAGAGTCTCTTCAGCCCAGGCTCAATGGCGGAGCTCCCTGGAAGCCCTGGTTCCATGACGCTACTCTCACACACTTCCATACCCTTAGCTCTTGGTATAAGGTCACATCAGAAGTGATGACCAGCACCGGATACTCTAGATTGATATGCAGTTCATTTTAAAAATAAGAACCAGTTTATTTAGGAGCATTACTAGTAGCAGATTCATTCATTTATTTATTCATCTTCATTAGATGCTTTATTTTGGTCAGAATCTAAGTGAACCTGGGCTGACCCTAGGAAAATGGGTCATGAAGGAGGAATACATTGATAAATCACAGAGTACAATGCATATACATTTACAAACCCATTCACACCCAGGGGACAGTAGAGATCATGTATTGAGAAGGTAAAGGAAATCAGTCAGTTAAAATCCATCATTCATTACTATAATGTAAGTGATATATCACAGGGCATCATGCACACACATTTCCACCTATTTGTAAAAGTCTGATTATTTACTGAACCTTAAGACGCCCCTCTACAGTGTGTATATTCATGTATTGTGTCATAGGATTCTCTGTATATGTCTTAGATTTAATTTCCCAATAAATATATTTTTGCTGCTGTCATGTTTTGTAGTCTTGGTATTAGATAGACTGGGTTTTTATGGTTGGAATAATTGTTGTTGTTGTTGTTGTTGTTGTTGTTGTTTTAAATACCAGCATAGATGTGTGCATGGTTATCTCAATCACACCTCTGACACCTGCTAACTTATGCTGACATATATAAGAAGAGGCAAAAACAAAAACCTATGAAAAACAAAGACCAACTTCATGTCTCTCATGAGAGATCACTGATGCTCCATTGTATAATGCTGTAATAGGCATTGAACTCTATTGTACAATAAATGTGATTGTTTTTCATTGTATTATACGTTTCAATGAACTAGAACTTTGAAAGTAAAACTGCATTAGTTAAGTAAATTGCAGAGTAAAATTTTCTATTTATTTAGTAATTTTAAAATGTTATGAAGTCATAAATGATATGATTCATAGCAAATTAAATTTTAATATAATGTTTGTTATAATGCAGCATTTATTCTCAGCCCATGACCCTCAATCAGGTTTCATTTTTGGCCCTTAATAAGAAAATGTTTGGGCATCTGTGCTCTATATTGAAAGCAGTGACTACAACTAAACAGCAGGGCTATGTCTGCAAATAAATTAGAGTTTATGCATATCTTTGCATCATATCAGTAGCTAGTTATTTGAGTTTATACACATACAAACTGACATTCTTAAAGCTCAATCTGGAAAATGAAGATAAAACTCACAAACGTACTACATACTTATGCAACTTATTTTCATAATGCAACATTCTTCCAGTAAAATCTCTTCATTTAAACATTACGCTGTTTTCTAATTTTCTGTATTTAGGCATCTGCATGATTCTTTCAACCATGAACTTCATTCACCTTCCTTATTTCTGTCATTTCTATAAAATCTTTTTAAAAAAAGCAAAAAAAAAAATGTTTGCTTTCTATCCATAACACAAGAAGAATGGTTTACTAATTCATACTTACACCTAGTAAACTACACTTGTGGACAAATACAACCAATGAATGAAAATGTATTAAAAAAGTATACATTGTTTTCTAATGCACAAAGTTCTGCTCACCAGTGTAAGCTGGGTTCCTCAGTAGGTTGTGCATTAAGACAATGCCTGAGTGTGGGTGCGCTGAATGTCCTCTTTATCTGCATAAAGGCCTTCTTTCATGTCTGGAGTCAGGATCACAAGATCTGGATAATAACACTGCTTGTTAACCCTTCACTCAGGCCAGTGGAACAGAAATAGGTCAACTGCTTAATCATTTTTAACTGAAGCTTAAGTATGGTAAGTCTATAGTGGTGTTTTAGGGAGCGTGCTGAAATTTCATTCTATTAATATTACTTTGCTAGGTATTACATTAGGTATTAAACTGTGAATATGGTTTACTAAGAAGATGTAGAATTGACTTAAAAATACTAAAAAGATGTAGATTTAAAGTGGCTATGTCATTTTCCCTGAAAACACCATTTAACCTCTATAGGTTTGTAAAATTTAGCATTAGCTACAATTTGAATTGCTAACAAATTAGTTTTTTGTGATTTTTAGGTTTACATTTATATCATTTGGCAGACACATTGTGAGCATAGTGTAAGCATAGTAGGAGCATGGTGCAGTGCAGGCTGAAATAAGTGCTGTAAGGTAGAGGAGTGCTGGTCCATTTCTGGCTTTGTAGGCTGCCATCAATGTTTTAAATCTGATGCAGGCAGCTACAGGAATGCAGTGGAGGCAGCAGAGCAGTTGGGTGGTGTTGAAATGTTCGATAATAAGGTGTTGGGCTGTAATCTGGATCAGTTGCAGAGTTTGAAAGTCTTTACAAGGTTGGGAGACCTGCCAGGAAAGAGTTGTAGTAGTCCAGTCCAGCACCTAAGTCAGGGGTGTCAAACTCAAATTCACAGTGGGCCAAAATTACTGGAACGCCTGAGGTTCCAAACTCAATATTTATTGAAAAATTGACTGCAATTGTGCATATTTTCCCGTCTCTCCAGATGTCTAATGTTGAACCTTTTCATATGGAAACAAACTTTAGTTTTGCATAAACATTGAATCTGGAACAACCAAAGTTTAATATTATAAACACATGAGAAATTAAATTTGAAATAAAACACACATCAGTGGTATTCGTCTCTTATTATGTCTCTCTCTATCTATTGACATCCTAATCCTTTTTAATGTAAACCTTTTTTCACAGGGCAACAACACCACAACCAATAATAATAATAATTTCCTTCAATTAAAAAAAGCACTCTTTTAACTATTACCAGTCCATGTCTTGGAGTAGAAAAGGTGCATAAAGACAACATTCATTCAAGCTCAGTTTTTACACTTTGATTTACTCTGATGCACATTGGAAATGACAAATTCTTTTGATGTTATAAAGGTGATATCGACATGTGTTAGATTTGCCATGTATGTGAGGGTGGTGCAGGACATGTATGAGGACAGTGTGACAGCAGTGAAGTGTGCAGTGGGAATGATAGACTGGTTCAAGGTGGAGGTTGGACTGCATTGAGGATCGGCTCTGAGCCATTTCCTGTTTGCAGTGGTGATGGACAGGTTGATGGATGAGGTCAGACAGGAGTCTCCCTGGACTATGATGTTTGTGGATGAGATTGTGATTTGTGGTGAGAGTAGGGAGCAGGTGGAGAAGAGCCTGGAAAAGTTGAGGTACATGCTGGAGAGAAGGGGAATGAAAGTCAGTAGGAGTAAGAAAGAGTACATGTGTCGGAATAAAAGGGAGGGCTGTGGTGCGGTTGCAGGGAGAAGAAGTGGTGAAGGTGGAGGAGTTCAGGTACCTGGGGTCAACAGTGCAAAGTAATGGAGAGTGTGTTAGGGAAGTGAAGAAAACGGTGCAGGCAGGGTGGAGTGGGTGGAGAAGAGTGACATATACACCATGTCCCTCCTCTTCACATGTCCAAACCAACTCAATTGGGCCTCTCTCTCTCTTCGTCCCCAAATACGTCCTACATGTGCTTTCCCTCTAATAAACTTGTTTCTAATCCTGTCCATCCTCGTCACTCCAAACGAAAACCTCAACATCTTCAGCTCTGTTACCTCCAGCTCCGCCTCCTGTCTTTTAGTCAATGCCACTGTCTCTAAACCATACAACATCGCAGGTCTCACCACAGTTCTATAAACTTTCCCTTTTACTCTCGCAGGGTATCTGCAGAGGGACATGGTATCAGAGGAGGGACATGGGGTATATCGGTAGGAGAATGGTGAGCCAATGGAGCCAGCAGGAAGGAGCAAAAGAGGGTTCATTGATGTGGTGAAGGAAGACATGCAGGTAGTTGGTTTGAAAGAGGCAGATGTTGAGGACAGAGTAGTATGGAGACGGATGATCTGCTGTGGCGCCCTCTAATGGGAGCAGCTGAAAGAAGAAGAAGACTGCAATTGTTACTTTTATATGTAACATATAGACTTTTTTTACCTTCTTATTTCTGATCAAGTCTTGAATTTTACTTTTATATTAGGTAATTATGTAATTTAGGCACATTTCTACAGCATTTGATTATGAATTTTTTTTTTTATTCATTCTTTGCAAAATTGCATTTACTGGCACAAGAACAGCGCTCAGAGGTCAAATGAAAACAAGCTAACATATATAACAGATGTAGGATATTTTATGAGCAATCAATATGACCTATTGTTTATTATTTTCAGTTCTGTCTTTTGGATATTATTGCTGTACTGTCCAGTATTAGTGAATTATGTAGTCTAGACTCAGTTCTCTAGTGGTTAATTACTTACTAAATAAATGGCTTGATTAATTGATTAAATTCTAAAAGAACAATTACATGCACATGAATATTGGATTAATATTACAGTATAATAACATGCAGTTTGATGGTACTAGATCAGAGGTCAGGCAAATGCAATGAAAACCAACAAACAAATAGACGTCATATTTCATAAAGTCAACATATTGCAAATCTTTATGTTTGGTAAATTTGTAGGTGGTATGTAAAACAGGATTTTGTTTTTAATGTCTGTTAAGAGAGAACGAAACTAGATCTATTTATACAGTGCCATTACTGCTGTTGCTGCTACTGGTGCTCTGTGGGAGAGCGTTGATGCGTGAGGAAACAAATTTGGGTCACGTGATTTCCGGGTTCACGTGGGTGAAAGGATGCCGGTTTGGCCCCGCTCCTTCCTCCGCACGCGTCTCTCTCTCTCTCTCTCTCTCTCTCTCTCTCTCTCTCTCTCTCTCTCTTTCTCTCAAAAAGTATTGTGAAATATTTTTTTCTTGTTTTCTCGTGAGTCACGACTTACTTGAATAATGGAAATAAATACGTAGTTTTAATTTAAAAAAAAGGAAAATTGGAAATGTAATGAAATAAAAAAAAACAACGTATATACGTATAAGCGTGTAGGTGTACGTGGAGGATTGTGTGTGTGTGTGTGTGTGTGTGTGTGTGTGTGTGTGTGTGTTGCATACACTAAAAGGTCACACACTGTCCCTCAGTTTATGGTGTGTATGGAGTGGGGCAGCTATTCGGGGGGGGTTGGAGGTTGAAGTTCACGTCGAGGATGATCAGATTCATTTTGGTGAAGAATTCGGTTCGGATGTGGTGGTATTTTGGTGCATTCAGTTCATTTTGAACGAGTCTTACGCTACACTTCGTAATCGTTCGTGAACGACCACCCAGCACTTATATTTAGGCATAAGTCAGTGAGAGATGGGGGTTTTGTTGTTGTGGTATTGAGACCGGCTGTCATTAAAGACTTGTCCAGTCATCATTCACCAAAGGCTGCATTAATGGTATGAACTGAAATATCATGTAAAAACAAAAAACCTTTTGTTTTTCTTGATTGTTGTACCTTTTTCCATATTTTTCTCTTGATTTACAAGAAATCTGTTCTAGTATCTGAACACTGTGTGTTTTCTTACAGAGTGAAATCGACTGCACCATTTCCCAGAAGACTGTGTTAAGTATCTCATTGTATGATGGAACAAAGGAAAGCGAAAAAACGTGATCAGAAGAAACGTGGCCGCTGTCCTGACTTGGATTTGATCAAGAAATATCAAATCAAGCCACTCATGACTGTAGTAAAGTATGTCAGTTCTGTGTTGGAGAACATTTTCTTGTAATCTTTGTGAACTCCTCAGAAAAGTCATGTATGAGTGTTACAGGGCTACTAAATATGAACATGACTTCATGTATGAACTATGAAACAGAAAACTGTACATCGCCAATGGAAAGACTCAAAAGGTGAGTGACCTGCCTGAGCACAGTGGGGCCCATAATCCACACTGCTTCTCCTGCACTAATCTAGTCAACCTAAAGGCAGCAGAGATTCGATGAAGGCACCCAACTTCAGGCTCCACTGACTTTGAGGATAAATGCAGTCCTAAACAGGACACAAAGAAAAGCGCTAAGAAGGTAGATATATAATTACATCAGTATTGTATCATGGGTTATGCATGTGGGAAAATATATATGGATTTACTCATGTTTAATATTATTGTGACTAATCCTTTTTTATTGTATATTAATCATAATTAAAAGATTATTGAGTAACAGGGTAAAAATCGGAGCACTATTTGCCATAAATAGTGATGCAACAGAGTGCAAGTCACAAGCAAGGGCATTCAACTCCAAGTTAGCGGCTCTTGATTACACAGAAACTTTTACGATTTTGGTCGTCAAAATGTCTAGAAGTTATGCAAGATGTAGGGTGTATTCTCCCAAAATCATCATTCAAGAATTTGTCACGTGTACAGGAAATGGTCTGTTAGGCCGCGCAATTAAATTCTTATTCCCAGTGACATCACTTATAAAAGACATAATGAAATCACGAGACAGATTATGGATGTACAAAATACATTTGTGTAAAAATGCAAGAAAAGAGATACCATGTGCCATAAAATGATGGAAGATATAATAATAATAAATAATTGCCATCACCAGCCCTTCGTTAACAAACAGGGTTTTGTTCTGTATTCTCATGTTGCACCATGTGTATATTTTTGTGTTTCACTCTGTAATTGTCTTTTTCAGGTGCGTTTTAGTAAGAAGGTGACAATTCACATCATCAAGGACTTCAGGCAACCAGAAATGAGACTTGGATGGAGATGGCAAGAAATAGAGAGATTTTACTTTTACGGTATTTAGCAGACGACCTTATCCAGAGCTACAGAAGTGCTTTGACTCTTTATCAATGAATAAATCAATTTGCTAGATTACAAACTTAAGATCCCTTCAGCCTACAACTCGGAGGATTTTCTTTTAAACAAAGACGGCAAAACGGGAAAAATGCGAGTTTAAGTACGTTTTCAGGAAAAGGTAGGTCTTCTCGTTTCAATAGGAGATTGGAGAAAACTGGAGAGTTCATCAAAGCCTCACAGCTTAGTTTTGAAAACTCTACATTTTAACAGTTTAGTGTTGGTAAGCAACAAAAATAATAATTCATAATAATAATTATTATTACAAATAAATCAGAATGAATACAATAAGAATAAATTAATAATTAAAATGCTTTTGCTTTATGTTGTGCTTTATATTTACCTCAAGACACTAAAGTTACTGACTGCACTGTGATAATCCCTTTTTTCTTCCATTAGTGTGACCAATCTTGCACTCACACACAAATTTATATTTGTTACATGTATATAACATTCCTGAAATGTACACTGTGGGGTTTTTGTAAAGCAGAGGGACTAAAAACAGTTTTCAATTAATATTATATGACTAGGATTTGCACCATTGGCTGATGCTTTTATCTGAAACAAATGTGGTTTCTTCAATAATCCAGAATACCAGCTCTGCTCTGGACTTGCAGAAAGTAAATAGTACCGTATGAACGCAGAGATTAGTATTGTTAAGTACATGCACCAACTACTTGGATCAGACTTCGTCTGTCCTACCTGCAAAAAAACCCCCCAAAAAGCTAATTTTTCCGTAATGGTTCACAAACCACTCTTCAGGACCTCAGTCCACATTTTTGTTCCATATTTGAGTTGTGTGTTATAGATGATAGACAGCTATTTCTATAGTAAATTACCTGAAATTGATGTGCAAATGTAGAAGTTCTTGCTCTTACATTTTAAACATTTGCCCCAACTCCTGTTCATTTCCGACCCAGTACTATACAAAATTGTTAACGGAAAATATTGATATGCAAGATGAAATAAAGAAAATAAAAAAATAAAAAATTATATATAAAGAATTACGCAAACTTAATAGTTCTAGAAAAGGGCATTTAAAAAGGGGAGAAAAATGTATGTAAGTGGTCCAGGTATAATAAATCTATGGTAAAAAGATCTTAACATACATCACACCTTTCTATACATTAAACCAAAATAAAGCTGGTAATATGGAATAACTTAATTCCATAAATAAAACAAAACAAGTCATAACATTTGACAAATTACAATCATTTATCAGAATGTATTTATTTTTTTACAAACTTGAAAAAAGTCCTCTTGTCTGCTTCCGAGTACAGGAGGGACGTGTACTGAGGTTCTGTGCTGTGTCCTGTAAAAACAGTTTTGTCTTCACTTACAAAAAGACTATTTTAGATCAGCATTTACAAAAAAAAAAAAAAAAACATTTAATTTAAACAAAGCAATTTATCCTCTGAAATAATGATGCCTTTGTCTGACACTTAAAGTTAATCTTAAGTTATAGAAAAACATTGCAAAGCTGGTTTACTGCAAATGTGTTGAGAATGAGATCAACTTTCAATCAAATATTCATTTAAAACCATCTACAAACGGACTTTAGAGTTTTCTACTTCTGTATAACAGAGCATGCAAGACATTCCCTCAGGAAACATGGAGGATTTGTTTGTTTGTTTGTATTTTGCAAGAACACTTGATTATTATGCAGTTCCATGCAATATTTTACACAGTACACTGTGCTATACAGCATTACAAAAATAGCTCACATTCTAAAATTGTGTAAAATTGCATTATGGCAAAAAAATATTAATTCATTAATTGTACTTCTTCATACAGATAACCACTGGGTTCACACAACTGGATATGACTAAACATTAGACCAGCAAGTATAAAGACCCTGAAAATATTGGTTGAATGCTGATAAATTGTGCTTTCATTTTAGTTTATTATTTCCATTTTTACACTCAAATAATGAAAAGTAAGTGGTAGCTGGGGAGGATAAAAGGATAAGGGACGAGAGCCTCGGGAGAGAAAAAGAAACACAAAAACAGTGTACACGTGTGCGTGCATTGAGACAAAATAATGGAAAGTGAATGTAAAAAGTGTCAAAATAAAGGCATTTTTTTGTTGGAGAACCTGTCGCCTATCTCACATTCCTTTATCCCTGAGCCAGCGAGTTCTCCACATTAACAAGCACACTATTAGGAAGTACTTTGCTATGGGTGATATGCATTCTCAAATGCAGTGTGCACGGGTGGGTTAAGGATTTGTGTTGTTGACACAAACAATATAATTTCAGGGGGAATTTTTTTTTTTTCCCCCCTCACAGACGTAAAGAAATGTTCATTTTGTGCGTGGGTCCAAAGAACAACAACAACAACAAAAAAAGGTTTCTGTCACGTCTGGAAAAATTGTATGACAATATATGCTTATGGAAAATATATAAATTAACAATACAAACAAAACACTTTATAGAACACTAAATTCTCAGTCTGAAAAATAGTTCATCTGTAAAAGTGCACTGACAGCCAAAATGTGAAGCATCGCCAGCTGATCATGTCACCTTGATGGATGGCTTGCGGTGAACACAAAGCAGAGTTACGTAAGGCACTCCAATAAAGGCCCACTTTTCACTGGGCCAGAATTTCAACACCGGGCCTTGTTCTGGAGCTTCGGAGGCTGCATCGAAGTAAGCAAAGCACACACAGCCAAGGTAGGAGGCCAGGCAGATCAGAATGTGCCTATAGAGAAGTAACAAATAACATTGTATGCATCAAAATATAGCTTTAAAATACTGTTTATTTCAATCAAGAGTGAGACTGAATAACAGCTTTCTCCACTATTTCATTTATGTGCACTCCCAAGAAAATGGTCAAATGAGTGTCGTGTGAGAAGACACTGTGAGAAGAATGCCAGTGTGCTACTTGTGTTCACTTTAAACATACAGAGCTGATACAGATGTGCACTCACCAGGCACAATGGAGGTATGGGAAGTTTACAGATGACCACATTTCACAAAATATCCGGTCACTGATCCAGCACATGAGTGCTAAAGTCCACCACAGACCAGCGAGCAGGCCTAGTTTAAACACGCGCAGATTCTCGCACCTATACAAAACAAATACAAACACACATTTAGGAAAGGGGAAAATAACCATTTTTGTAACAATATTTCATACTTAATTTATATTGTATATGTTTAGCCTTTATAACTTTTATACCTTTGGGACATCCTGTAAAACAGTTTTGTGGGGGGAAAAAAAAAGAAAACTTGGTTTAAGACCAAGTCTGTTCACCCTAATCTTTCTTATCTATACAAACACACCTACAAACACTTTCTCTAACACAAGGGAGTCTCCTTTATTTAAACAGGCATGCAAGCACTATATACTGTGGTATACCGTGTTGTTTTGTACGTCGCTCTGGACAAGGGCTTCTGCTAAATGCCACAAATGTAAATGTTTTATTATTATTATTATTATTATTATTATTATTATTAATAATTATTATTATATACAAGTACTACTTGAGTACATGCTTGGGTGTTTGAGGGAGAAAAAAAAATCAACATTGCTAAATATATTTCTAATTAACAATGCTGAGTAGCAATAAACATGCTTTTTGAAACACTGCAAATTATTACAAGACCCAATCAAAATCAAGGAGTTTCCTGTTGAAAAACAACACTTCAGGCCTTTTAAATGTTTTGGTTAATGCAATGCCTTTGACAGACAAAGGAGACAGATAAACATTTCTCCTTTTAAATTTAACATAAATGAAATAAGTTAACAAAACCAAGCAAACAACTGAAAGCCAAACAACTAACATTACATTTCTTTATACTGTTGATAATTGAGGGGTTTTATTTCAGTTTAACTTAATTTTACCGTTTAAACCCATGTTCTGTGTTTACTGTTTCATGTGGTTTTATTCTGTGCATTTTTTTTATTCTGAATTGATCGCACACTGTTTTATCTTGTACTGTGCAGTTTTGCATACTAATGTGCTTTACACCAGCGGCCCCAAACCTTTTTTGCGCCACTGATTAATGTCAGATGATATTTTCACGGGCCGGCCTTTAAGGTGTGGCGGATAAATACAACAAAATAAAATGATATGACCGGCATAAAAACTGGTATTTTCTAAATATAATAATAAACGTGAATCCACTGTGTTGTTGTTTGTTCATTTTGCTAGCTTGGGGGTTTGAATTTAGCGGTAATGTATTATGTGTTTGCGGCCGGAGCCCCTTTAAGAAGGTACAAGTATACTTGATGGACAAAAGCATTAGGACACCTGCCTTTACCATCCATATGTGATTCTTCCCCAAACTGTTACCACAATGTTGGAGGCACACAACTGAACAGGATGTCAATGCGGTACAATAAAATTTTTCCTTAATTAAACTAGGAGACCCAAATCTATTCCAGCATGACAATGTCCCTCAGCATAAAGCCAGTTCTATGAAGATATGGTTTAAATGGGTCGGAGTGGAGGATCTTGAGTGGACTGCTATAGAGCTCTGATCTCAACCCAACAGAACACCTTTGAGATTATTTGGAACACTGAGTGAACCCCAGGCCTCCTCACCCTTCATCAGTACTAAAGCTCTTGTGGCTAAATAATTACATATCTCTACTAGCACACTATAAAATCTAGTGGAACAACCTCCACTCTTCTGCTAAGATATTACTACATCAAATGTAATAAGTAACTTTTTGTTCACCAATTATATTAATTCAGTGAATTATTTTGTATCCTTTTTGAGCTACTGCTCCTGTACTTATTTTTATGCTCATGCAATCGACTGGCACTGATAAAAAAAATAATCCCACTCATCGCCCCCATCGCATGATGCATTTAGACTATTAAAATGACTTTTTCCTAAGGACTGATATGGAAACCATGAAGCAGTCAAATATGCTTTATATCTTAATTGACAATCAACCCATTCTATAACACGACCCTTGTATGAATTTGCTTGAATTCCTTCATGGGGTTTGTTAGCGCCAGTGTTGTCTCCGCTGTCAGGCGTGTTGGCCTCAGTAACTGACACTAAATCCTGAGGCACTAGGATAACAATGTCAGAATATTATAGTCTGCCAAATGCCCCAGCAATGAGAGAACAGGAAGAAGAAAGAGGGAGTGGAGGAAATATGGACATTGGAGCAAAACTCCAGCAGAGAAAGTATGAAATGCAAGTCAGTGAACAGCAAAGTTATAATAAATGTAGGAATACGGTTTATGAAGTTCATTCAAATATATCGAATCCTACGCATGTATAATTAATCTGACAAACCGTGATTTAAAAGAAGGTGATAAACATTTACATCTAAATAAGATCTTAAAGAAGGCAACCTTAATATTAATCTCTAAAAGATGAGTATGTTCTTCCATCTAATTGATTAAGTGTGTTTAAGAAAGAACTAAAGCTCCTAAGTGAAAAAACAAATATAAGGAATCTATATGCAGGAAAGAAAACATGTCTGGAAAATGAGTGAGAGACAGCGGATGAGGTGAGGCAGGATGTGCCCTGATTAATATCATTTAATAGAGCAAATGCAGATAGCAACCCTAAGTAACAAATTATAAACACTATACATCCTACAGAAGGATATTATTTCATTGGTATATAAAACAAGCATGTCTATTTTTAGTAAGTTTTAACAAGGAAACAAGGAAAACATAAAAACAAAAAACCAAAAAGCTTTTCTTTGGTTTTCTAATCAAATATTCTGTAGAGTCATTAAAAAAGTAAAAAATTTACTTATGTGAGCCCATGACATGTTTCAGAGCAGAAGTGGAACAAACATGCGGTGAAACACAGCTGAGTAAAGCAGATGATAGGAACTAGACTTCCTCTTCTGAGAAAAATGATGTCATGCTACACAACATCCATAAAAAAGAGCCTGGGAATTAACACTTAGGGTACATACTGTATACCTCAGTGTCCTACTGAACACTGTATCATGTCCAGATCTGGTTAATGTTGACATGATGTATACAAGATGTATACATGATGGTAATAGAGACAAATGAAATCAATCTATAACCGTAGCATTCTTGTTTAAGTTCAAATAATTTGTCTAGCAAATAATGATGAGAACATTTGCTGATATTAAGGAGATTTCTTAACACTTTTTACTTACTTCTGAATTGTCAGTAAAGCGTACAAATGAAGAAAAACAGCTAAATTAAAGCTGACAAAAAAGGATACGTTTCACAGACTCGGTAAGTGCAATATGCAATGTAAGAGACCATGCCTTTAATGTATATAAGCCTGAGTAATAACAGCCACCAACACAACCTATTATACAGAACTATATACAAATACAATTGAAATAGTTTCCACAGTTTATTTAGCATGCATAAAATTAGCCTCAAATGTCAGTGCGTTGTAAGGATCAACTGGTAAAGAAAGAAGGTTGTTTTGTTTCTCAGTAACATGAAAAAAGCTTATTAAATGATCGAACAGGAAACATTAAATGTTAACATTAAATGTAACATGGATAAGTTGTAAGATGTGTCATTCTTTAATAGGCAAAAAACCTATGAGTGTAACACCAGGCCACGTTATACCACCCTGTCATTCAATTTTTTTCCTGAAACAGTACATCATGCCTTAATCCTTACATAGCTTACAAGAGACTTTGGTTGAAAAAGCAAAATGTGTTGAGTCCATATAACTCATGCTTTGTTGATATTGCAGTTTTGAAGAAACTATGGTTAGCTACTCACTCTGCATGTCTATGTGGAGAAATAATGATATTAAGTCTACCTCAGCATTGACAACTAAATAAGAAGTTTATCAGATATTAGTATCAGATTATTAGTTCTGAAAAGCCAATATCATATCCTGAATGTTTTGTGAATCGTGTTAGAGTCACTGACCTCTTAAGTTCTGTGAAAAGAAGAGCTGTGCATGGAATCCCCAATGTCATTAATGAAATCGAGTTAATGGCTGGTTTGATGAAGGCCAGAACAGTGGTGATCACAGAGAAGATTCCTACAACCAATTTAAACCTTGACCTGGAGAAACAGAAAGACAGAAGAAATAAAGACACGCTTCTGAACATAGAATGGTGGCATAAAAATGCAGATACAATAATGAGGAAATTTCATTAAACTCACACAGCTGGTAAAGTAGCACATGAGATGCGATATGGTCTCACCTGTCTTTACGGAAAATCCTGGGCAGGTATCTCTTGGGGAACCACATGCCAATGGCACACATGAGAACCCATAATATTGCTAATTCATCAAGCATCTGTCCCAGGAAACTCAGAGTAGCGTGAAAATATGCAGAGCCAATTCCTGTAAAAGATTTACATGGAGTTTCTCTTTTACAACACAATCAGGACACGTAGCATATTGACCTATAAAGGACATTATTTTCTCTTTTGGGAAAAAAAAAAAAAAGATATATATCACTACAATAGTAAACACTAATGGGAATATTATGAGGGATTACAAGAACAATTATAAATGAATGATTTCTTGCTAACACTATCACATATACACACACCATCAAACAATTGAATACGTCAAAAAATCTGTAGAGCCTACAAAGGAAGTGTGTTTGTGACAGAAGATTTTCTTTCATTCTTTTAAACTGAAGTAATGCCTTTCAGACACTTTCAGGAACTGCTTTACAAACAACCCAGAGAATGTGAAAAATTGTGTCAGCATTTTTTT
>JAAIIK010000165.1:161765-174253 GCA_014706435.1 Silurus glanis
GTGTGTGTGTGTGTGTGTGTGTGTGTGTGTGTGTGTGTGTGTGTGTGAGAGAGAGAAAGAAAACAAGTGAAAGAAACCTTATGCTGTCAGATTTTCACTACTTTGAAATTTTATTCTATGAATAAAGTTTATAAGAAAGTGTTTGCAAATGAATGCAGCATCACAGTATGCATACATTATTTGTGAAAAAGACTATAGTAAGACAATTTAAAAAAAAAAAAAAAAAAAAAAAATATATATATATATATATATATTACACTTACACTTGAACCCTCATAGGACAGCTCTATAAAAGCGAGTGCTGATGTCTGCTGCTTTGTCAGCTGCATGATTTCAAGATATAAGTTTTTTTATTTGTCACAAACCTAGTTATATACACAATATATTACATACACAAAATTGTGCATTCAATAACAATGACTAAATAGAAAATATAAGAACATACATAATGATCAAGTGGCAGTAAAAAGAAAATGTGAAAAAAATATTTAGATGCATAAAAGGCAATTACAAGTTGTATGGAATTTAATGATGTATGACAATAAACCAAAAAGCAGTAACAGTGACAAAGACTGCACTTCAAAGAGTTCAAAGAATGAACACGAATATGATTTTAACGGAGAACTGAGCATAACTAATGGGATAGTTTAAATGGGCATGCTTGCATTGAGTAGTCTGATAGCTTGTGGGAAGAAGCTGCTCCTAAGCCTCTCAGATTTGTAGGAGTACGAGTAGTTTCTGGGGTGATTAGGGTCCTCGATGATCTTAATAGCCCTGTTTCTGCATCAACTGATGTATATATCCTGCAGAGAATGAAGAGCAGACCCTGAGATGTGCTCTGCTAAGCACACTACCATCTGAAGGGCTTTGCAGTCCTGTTTGAAGCAATTACCATACCAAACCGAGATGCTAATACTATATAATAGATGATAATACTATAAATATGAACCTCAACATAACAAAGAACAAGTCCAGAGTCTTATGCCAGTGATATTCACGTTACTAAACAGAGAGCAAATCTAGGTTTATGGGTTGTAGCTGAATATACTGTATATATATATATGACCCTTTCCAAAAAAAAAAAAAAAAAAAACCTGACACCTGACCACCACACCAATATGTACTTATTACAGTTTTTCTCAGTTGCTTTGGAGCATTTCTTAGATCAGAAATGAAATTCTGAAAACTACTTGTTCAACCTCCACACCATGTAGTCACTTGTTCGCATCATAAAAGCATTTCTCGTTGCTTCAGTCAAATTGCGAATTCTTTGGTACATTTATTTCATCGATTCTGTACAGCTGTCTGCTACATTATCAGTTGTTTATGTTCATGTTGATCAAAATATATTATACTAGTTTCGTCTGAATGGTCTTAACCCCCAAAACATCTCGGCATCAGCTCATTGCATAAGTCATTAAAGGCAAAATGGTTACACCAGTTGTCAGATTCTGTCGTGTAAAATTTCTATTAAACCGTTTTTTTTTGTAAATGTGACTTGAATCGATGAATTACGCAGATGAATCTTGAATGTCACTGAAGAAGGGAAGTGTATGGCATCAGATCAACCAATGATCAACTAGTTCTCTAAAACAGGTCCAAGCTAAATCTCATAAACCTTCAATTGGAAAGTGTATACAAAATATAGAATTACAATTTCTGAAAATAGATGAACAACCAGTAAAAGTGTGAATCCTGTCCGGTTTCTTGTAATCAATATAAATCAAATATGCAATTAAATAAATTAATTTGTGCTTGAAATTCATAGATGCTGTATAAAGGAAGTCAAAGCTTGTGCATTTTCAATCATTGCGATCCAAACCGTAGTTTATATCAAGAAATCCTGAAACTGTGCGCCGTCATACTGACAACATGCCTAAACATTTTGACGATCTCGTTTGTAAATAATCACAACAGGACTTTTCATTCTGATGGGAAAGAGATGTTCATTGACACAAATACTTACTTTTGAGAGATTTTGAGAAAAGTACAGGCTTTTGCAAGAAATCCAATGTATTGTGCTGTTTGTCCAAATTGTTTTGAGTATGGACTGGTTTGCAAATATTACGGATGATTCGATAAATGCTCCAAAGCAACTGAGAAAAACTGTAATACGTGTTAGGTAAAATGTCTCTAAACTTCTGGAACTCTAACACAATGTTACTTGTTATGAAGCAAGACTCCCTCTAGAGGGAGCACTTGCACAACACAAGCAGTGATTTGTAACGTTGTTTTGTTTGCATCAGATTTATAGCATGTAAATAGACGAGAAATTAATTTTCTTATTTGTATAAATGATCTCCCCCTTTTGGGAATCGATCATGAACAATTCTCAGCATTACAGAATTCCAATTTCTTTAACTCTTAAGTTCAGGCACCACGTTTTGTCAATGAAACACAGCCCACATACTGGACCAAAACTATTTTCCAGAGCTTGCAGATTGTGGCTGAAGTACAAATGAAGTTCGAATTGGAAAGAATTGAACGAATTGCTCGTTGTGAAAGTGGATCCTCATAAGCGCATTGGAAGCGGGTTTTGTTTCGTATTAGCTGATCCACCATGTGCATTATGTTACGGTGTAAAAATGAGAATTGCAATCACAACAGACAACACATGATTAAACGCACTTCAGAAACTGGTTCAGGTGTTTGCAACAGTATACAAGCTTCTCGCTGAGTTTGTCATAGTTTCGTCTTTTGCTGCATCGTGATCAGATTTGTAGGATTGCTTTGACGTGGAACTGTCTTTCGCCGAGAACCAACGTGAGACAAATGAAATCCGTAACCCGAGAAAAACGCACGAGGGCCTGAGCACTGCTCTAGGCAAGTCCTGTTGTCGTGGTAACAAGCGTGCGCCCACACCTGTGTGATGGTTAAGCCCAAGGCCCTGCTGCTGCACACGCCTGTAAACATGGCAGGATGTGTGTTTAGAGTGACTAGCTAGATCCCTAAAACATTAAACTAGACTTGTGAGATAGATTTTTTTGCTTCAGGAACACTTAGTTATCTTAAAGCTGTCACTAGTGGTATGTTAGCATGTTGTTCTTTCTTTGTAAAAAAAAAAAAAAAGCTGTTGCGAGCTACTTCCAGAAAAATATTTTGCAACATGGGTGGTGCTGCACTTTGCTTCGCCACATGGATTCATTTCACAGCTGCGAGGGCACGCATTTAGACTAAAAATCATCACCAAACCACACAAAGCACATTAGGTTTTATGAATAGCAATGACATAAGTGATGTAGTGACAAACATTTTAATACTCTAATGTACACTTCAGGGCAAAAAAAAAAAACAAATAGCAAAATATAAAGCTTTTAATCGTCAAAACACAAAATCATTTGTCAGGAAATTAGCAAGAAAAACCCTCTAGTGTAGATCCTGCTTTATCGATCCATTGATTGGGTGTAGCAGAGAACCAAAAAATCACAAAGAGAAAAAAAAAAAACCTACAGATATTTTTGGGAAGATTTGAATTTTTAGCACCATTTTACCTTTGTGCCTAAGAAGACTATTGAAATGATTTTCCCTGTTTCGAGCTTTTCCTCAAACATTTCCTTGCAGCAAAGGTAAACAAGCAAATGGTGGTGCGAGAGGTTTCAGGAGTGCATTTGTTTATTTCTTTTCTAATTTTCTGAACAATAAGTTTGTTGTTAAAACCATTTAAAATGTAATACATGTCATTTGGGCCATGTCCCATTTTTTTCCACATGACTATGTAGTATGTAAGTTGAGTATTTGTGACTGGTAATTATTCAACATTATGTAAGCGTTATGATAAAAAACAATGATCGTGTATTCCAGTGCGATCAAATCAGTTCCTGAGTTCCTTGTCTTTCAGTTCCTTTTCAGCCGGTTAGCTGTTACTGTGACTGCCTGATCTCTGTCCCGGCGATGCGTAACTGCTTATACTGCAAAATCATAAACTCACATAACCTACAGAATAAAGTAATCACCTAGGTATCTGAAATATTAGCTCTGATCGGAATGGAAATGTGGCTGTTTCGTTGAAATCCCACAGCACACTCCATGCACCAGATTGAGGGCTCAGTGTAGGGTCTATCACTGCAGCTCTGTGAATCTCCAAGGCTGTTAGATGCAGCTTGCCTACTAACACTTGCTCATGATCTAATCTGTGTATTTTGTTCTCCAGCCTGTCAGAAAACGATTTGGCATAAACCAGATAGTCTTGGCACACTAGCCAAAATCAGAGAATAATGCTGAGCGCACACTATACGACATTGAACATTTCAGAATCGCTGACCATTTTACACGACTTCACTTGAATTGCTTGCAATCGATCTCTTTTCTTGGTCTGGATGTGCAGATTTTTACCTGGTGAGATCCCCCTAGCAAAGCATGCCTCATTCTCAAATAGTGCTTCCTCGTGAAAATAAAACACCGTGACTCACTTCTTTGCATAGACATGAGAAATAAGAAAAAACTTTTTTTACTGTTCTTATCAACTATAACAACAACTATAAAAAGTTTGCCCTCACAGTACCACACAGAAAGATGGATGATCAACTGGAATCAGGGATCTGATTATGATCACATCACTGGCTATCACTGGCTTTTTCCACAATGCGGTAATGCATGACAGAAAATGTAAAGCATTTTTTTTTTTGGAGATATGAAGACTCTTGGGATCATCTGAGAAAGACTGAGAAAGTGAAATTGCTGGACGGTGCACACAACATGCCTAGTGGATGTAGGAACATGCTTTAAGTAGTTGCCGAGCCTTGGGGGATTCTGGATGCACAGGAGTCTGGAGTTTGTCAATCAGCACCAGAATGAGTCAAGGAGTGTGCTCTATGTTTTATGAGATGCTTACCTCACTTACAGCACTCTTGCTCAATATGACTGATTTGGAAATACAAAACTACAGACAAACTCACCAGTACCTCCTGTTAGTCAGTAGTATGAGTTTTTAAACAGCTTCTAAGTGTAGTAAAGTACTAAACTTCTAAACGTAGTAAAGATACAGACACTACAATTAGGCGAAATCAGCTGATGATCAGTCACTTGCGCCACACAAAATATGAAAACAGATCAAATGTCAAATCTGTTTGACCAAAAAAAGTTATAACACTTCCACTTGCCCACTAATATTTGTTAATACTCTCATATGACTGAGTTGGATCCTACCAATGTGTAGTAGGACTTGTTTTGTGCCTAAAGGTGTAAGATGTTTGACTAAACTAGCTTATCTTCCAGTTCTTTTTTTCCCCACTTGCTTGGGATGTTTAACTTTTTACATCAGAGTGTAGCTATAGTGCAAGTTAGTACAGTTTCTGATCATAAAAAAAGCAAAATAGCAAAGAATCTTGCTGCTGCAATAGTTTTGTTTTCTAGAACAGCTGCTATAAAATTGGGTTACATTTTTTTTTTTTTGCTTCTGTGTCTTTCTGCATCTGTTATTGTCCTTTAGAACTCGGTCTTCTGCAATCGTACGTGCCTTAAAATCAGCATCAGTATTTTTGGCTATTTTTCCTGTGTTCCATTTGAAGCATTTTAGGGCGGATGAATGGTATTGTGTCTGCTAAAAGGATCTGAATGACACAGAGAGAGGAAAAGTGAGAGGGCTTATGAGGGGAAGCAGGGTCCCGTCTCCCGCGAGAGCCGCCGCATAGCCAAGAACTGACATAATATCTCCTCACCGCCACAAAGCACATCGCTAACCCTCAACGGAGAAGCTGCCAGCGCAGCAGCTGCCAAACGCAATAACACTCTCCCCCATCTCTCCTCCTCCTCCTCCTCCTCCTCCTCCTCATCGCACACTCTCTCTCCTCACTCCCTTGCTGATCAACAAACCCCATTGTTTATGGGATGCTGTTATCGTTGGTCGGCGTTCAAAAAACAAAAGGAAAAAAAAAAAAAAAAACTCCAGGGCCCCAGCCGTGCAAAGAACTATCAAAGCAAAGAGCGGAAAAAGGGCAACCGAGAAGGAAGCAGAATTCCTTTCATTCCGAGCATGGTGTTTTCCAGATTCCTCAAGCGGCAATGGCCACAGTCCTACACGGAACAATTTGTCAAAAGCGGCACATGCAGGACGACGCGAGAGGTTTGTTAGATAATAAGAACCGTGCAGGCTGTCATATATAGCACTGTGAAGGCTTTATCACTATATGCATTCATACAAACTAAATCAAAGCCATCAGATGTTTTGTCACTACCACATTGTAAATAACATCAATATTAGATTCAAATGTTGTTACATCTGTCTTACACACATTTATTTATTTTTTCCTTCACGTTGCAGAGGTTGTGTAAGCTGAGAGAGAGAGAGAGAGAGAGAGAGAGAGGGAATGGTGAAAAGCCAACGCGACTGAGAAACCACGGCAATGATTTCCATTGGGGAAAGAAGAAATAAACGCACAAGCAGCCTCCAGGCACGACCGGCGTTGTCAGATTAGAAGAGAACAGGAAGAGCGAAAGCAGTTGATATGTGCTTTGGGACGTTTGAGAGAGAACAATAACAAGAGCACTGAGAAAACCCGGCTTTCAGAGAGATAACCTCTTTAATTAACAACAGTGAGAGTCACTTGGCGTGTGTTTTCTGTTCAAGGGCTTTTGTGCTGCTCGTTCTGAAACAAAAGAAGCTGTTCTAGCAATAGTCTGTTTATTACAGTCGTGTGAAATGGAAAGAGGAATCCTTTATGCCCTTGTAAACACATCCACACAGCCTCTTACACGCTGACATGGTCGTTTATCGAGGTTCTTTTTCTCAGTAGAGAATATTTCTTGCCCTCGGAACAATGTAAGTGCAGCGAGGCTACATTCTTGGGTTACCAGCCTGAGAGAGCAGCTAGCATGAGAATTCAGCAATGTCTGGAAAAATGAGCTCCGGGAGGTAGGCTTCTTTGTCCCTCCTGACATGGCCATGGGCCAGAGAAAGAAAGAGAGGAGAGAGCATCTTTAGAGACAAAGTCATGCACGAACACACACGCATACACACAGAGAGCCCATTACTGCATTTACAGTGTGTGTGTGTGTGTGTGTGTGTGTGTGTGTGTGTGTGTGTGTGTGTGTGCAAAAAAATGTAAAACCACAGACCAAAGCTGTGGTTTGCAATGGGTTGTGTCTCTGCTTCTGACCATACCCGCTTTGTTTATGTGTCTTTAATGATGTGTATATTTTTTAGATAACTAATCAATGCAGCACGTTTAACCAGTAGATCTGTGTGTGTGTGTGTGTGTGTGTGTGTGTGTGTGTGTGTGTGTGTGTGTGTGCGCGCGCACGCACGTATGATGCTCAGCAGGCAGAGATGGCTGGTTGCATCCGTTAGTTCCTTTTTTATGGCCTTTTCAGTACTCATGATCATAACAGGCAGCAAAGGTCAAACATCAGAGCAATTCCTGGAGAGTCCGTGATTGCGCAGTGACAGCTAATGGGATGAAAGATGCAAATACTGCGTAGCACAGGCAGATACGCGGCTCCGAATCGCAGAAAGTATAACATTACTCTGACGTCGCAAGGTGCAATGGGACAACATGGACTATTTATACACGCTGACGTAACATAAGAAGACACAGGTGCAACTGAAGAGTGTGAAGTGAGAGCAAGAGAGAGATTCGGGCAGGAGTGCAGGAGGCGTGTATGTCAGCAGCACATCTGCACAACTGCTGTCATAAAAGCATGTGTGAAAATGGAATTCGGAAAGCCAAAAGTGAAAATATGGCAAAATGTGTCTATGTTTTGAGTAAGGTGGGAAAGTTAGGGCATACTGATTAATAAAATATGTGATAAAGGTGAATACTGGCTGTGAAGGTGTTATGCTATATTTAAATTTCTGTAGTATTATTTATCCACGACTGTATTTTTGGTTAATAAGCAGTATTTTAGCAAAAGTACAAAGAAGTTCATGAACATTAAAAATGATCTAAATAAAAAAACGTTAAATAAATTAAAAAGCACCTATCTAAAATATGCTCTAAATAAGATGTATATTTGCCCGGTCAGTCCATTGCCTTCGAAATAATAAGTTATCATTGGTACTTACATCCTCTCGTTTTATTAGGAAATTGGCTAGTAAGTTGCTCCAGGCATGCAGAAGAACATTTCCTCTGTTGTCTTTGGCTCTCACTCTTGTCTGTCTCAGCAGGCCATCGACTCTTAATTATGTTATTCTCCAGCAAATATGGTCAATTACTTCTTTCCTTAATGACAGAAAAGACGCACAATGCTGTAACACTAGTTGTGGGAAAATGTTCTATTTTGGTTTTTGCAAAGATTTGGCAGAAATATCGGAAACGATATTTAACGTACATTCACTGAGCACTTTATTAGGAACACCTGTACATGTGCTTATCCATGCTTATCTAATCAGCCAACCATGCAGATACAGGCCAGCAGTTTCAGTTTTGAGATAAAATGTGATCTGAGTTAGTAATTTTGTTTGTTGGTGTGAGCAGAGCTGGATTACATATTTCTGCAACTGCTGATCTAGGACTTTTACACACAGCAATCGAAAGAGTTTACTCTTCAACAAATAACATCCAGTGAGTGGCAGTTCTGAAAGTGGAAATACCTTGTTGATTCGAGAGGTCAGTGGAAAATAGCTAGACCATTTGAAGCTGATTAAAAGGCTACAGTAACTTAGATAACTGCTCTGTACAGTTGTGGTGAGGTGGATGGGCTACAACAGAAGAATTATCAACTAGGGTTAAACTTTTGTCAGCCAGGAACAGAAAGCAGAAGTTGCAGTGGGCACAGACTCACCAAAACTCAATAGCTGAAGACTGAAAATTAATCTTAATGTGTACTGAGGCAGACAAAGGATAAAGCAACAGTGTCGAAAGTCCAGGCTGGTGGAGGTGGTGTAGTGGTCTGAGGAATGTTTTTTTGGTGCACTTTGGGCCTTTCAATTATCACTAAAATGCCACAGTGTATTTGAATATCATTGCTGACCATGTGCATTTTTTCATGGCCACAATTTACACAACTTTATCTTCTAACAGCCGCTTCCAGCACAATAATGCACCATATCACCTAATCAAATTTTATTGTTCTTCAGTGGATTTCCAAAAAATGGATCTCCATCCAGTAGAACAACTTTGGGAGGTGGTAGAACTTGTACATTAAAAATGTGCAGGAACTGTGTCCTGCAATCATGTGAACATGTACCGAAATCTCAAAGGAATGTTTCTAACATCTTGTAGAATCTAAACCATGAAGACTTAAGGCCGTTTTGAAAGCAAATCAAGGCAATACCTATATATATATATATAGGGTAGATTGGTTTTTATTTTGTGGATGTTTAGGAACCTTAAGGATTCAAAGAACACTTCAGTCTTCCCACACTAAAAGCTTATAGTAAAAAATTAAACAAGTAAGTAATAAGGGAATGGTGAGCTTTCTGCTGTGAAGAATATGTTTTTTTTATATGGACCCTTGTAGTCTTTTGCCTTGGATTACATTTCTTGTCAAATAGCTAGCGGTAACCACAGTACAGCCATTCATCCTCACTATGAACAGACTGAGGAAGATGTCTCCCATTAAAACCTGACAATTTCAGCAATGAAAATATTTCCACTTCATATCACAGCAATCATCCACAGTAAATTCCGCAGAAACCTCTTTAACCTTGTTATTTTATGAGTTCCACTGACTTTTATTCATATTTCCTGGCAAAGGAGTGAATCTTTGACCTCAAGAAGAAAATAACAATAAACGGGGAAGCCTCTAGGCGACCAATTAAGAAGTTTGTGGATGAGGTGGTTGTGTACAATGGCAGCAAGAGCCACTTAAATTCCAACAGCCAAAAATGTATGTAAGAAAAAAGTTTGCATTCATTCAAAGATTTATGAAATCAATTAATGTCTCGATTCTACGAAATGCTAATTGGGTTTCAGAGATTGTATCCAATAAAAATGGGGTTCATCATTTGACCAACAATTTTTTTTTTCATGCACTTGACATATTATTTGGTTTTAATTAGAGGTTTGCTCTTCCTACAAATAATTGTCAAAAGTAAACAATTCAAAATCATCCACTATATTTTCAACAATAGAGCATTCAAACAAATACATGAACATTTCAATTACTTTTTATCAGTAGTTCTTCATTAAAGCAGAGTGGAAATATGAAAAGATCTGGCAGAAGCTGAGGAATCTAGTGGAATATTGGATCTATGAGTGGAACATGGTGCTGTCAACTGCTGGCTAGAATGAGCTGTGACTGACTTGGTTGCGCTCATGGGATATGTTAGGTTTTTAGATTAAGATTTTACATTGTATGCATAGTCGAAAGAGTCATATTTAGATTTTTTTTTTTTTTGCATTATAAAGAGCCCATTAACACATATGTCTACCAATGTGCTTTCTCTGTAAAGCTACAGCATGTAAGATTTTGGAATTTTTGCAGCTAATGTGGAAGAACAGGGTTGTACACCACATGGATTAATCCCACAGCTGCAAATGTAGATATTTAGAATAAATTTTAAACCATGCTATGCATACTAAAGAGTATGTCTTAATCATAATAAAACTTTCTTTCGGCTTCTCCCATCAGAGGTCGCCACAGCGGACCATCCGCATGTTTGATTTGGCACATGTTTTTACGCTGGATGCCCTTCCTAACGCAACCCTCCCCATTTATCCAGGCTTGGGACCGGCACTAAGGCTTGTGCAACCCTAATGGCTGGGGTTGGTTCCCTGACTGGGGATCGAACCCGGGCCACAGCGGTGAGAGCGCCGCATCCTAACCACTAGACCACCAGGGAACCAGTATGTCTTAATCATAATGATTAAAAAAAATATTTTATTCCTCCTGTGCCATGAGGCACATTGGGTGGCAAGGGCCTGATGGATTACTTGCTGTTTCCATAATAATTTTGTTACAGGGTAAGGTCGCAAGCCCAATGCCCACTCTCGTTATTTCGCAGCCAGGCTTGGGACAGTCCATGGTGAAGTATTTTATCTCCATCCTCACAGCTGTGCACCCATGGGAGGCCTTGCTCAAGGGCCCCAGAGTGGCAGCCTGGTATAGCCCACAACCCCAGATCCTAAGTCTAGTACCTTAACCACTAGGCTACCACCTCCCCCCCCCCAATCAAAATGATACCAGTAGTAAAAATTATATGGTAAACTATATATAACTGTGCACACCAGTGTTAAAAGTTACTGAAAATTGAATGAAAGAGCAAAATCTCTCAAAAAGGATGTCTTTATTTCTTTCATCATTCCTTTTGCTTTGAACTAAGAAGATCAGCCTATCTCTATTCTCAGGCACAAATAAAAGCACATTTTGGAGAATCAGAGGATGAACCAAAGCCAACTGTGAGATATAATTGCTCATCCAAAGCACATCCAAAGTCTTCCCCATGGGCAGCATCCAACAGTGTGAAAGATACAGGTCTAAAGGAAGCCGTAAGGTGCCTGAAATACCTTAACTAGCTTCACTTTACTTTGTGACATGCAGTTGGCCAAGACCTTCTCCATTCCATTAACACTAAGCCCTGTTGAAGAACCACTTTCCTATTTCATGCATACACAAACAGTTAGAGATTTCCTCCCTGATTCTTGAAACCTCTTGAAAATGAAAATCTCTTTCACCAGGAAAGACTCCAACTGTGAGGCCCTCAGCTGTATTGAGTATTCCCACTTCTGTGAGAAATCCAGAGTATGAAAGAGACCACCCCTGATTGAAAAGTTTGGTAGCACAGCCCAAAAAAATCCATCTAAAATTGGGGCAAATTATTTCTTATTTGAATGTTATGAATAGTGACTAGAGACCCAACATTCAGCATTATTAAATTTAGAGTACAATTTGCAAAATACGAGGAAATGTAAAGTCAGCAGAAAGTTATATACAAAGCAACCATTTTAATGTGGTCATGCATCTTTGAAACCTGTACAGACAAAAAAACGAAAAAAAAAAAACAAAACAGTTCATCCACCCAAGACTCATGAAAATAAGCATGTAAAAGCATAACAATGCTTATGATGTAAGAATGCATGGATTAGAAACTAAACTATTCAGAGGTGGATAAATCTAGTGCTCACCTTAAAATTAATGTAAAGTGCTTGAGAAGAGAAATATCACAAAATTCCTGAAGTTATGAGTTATGAGTTCAGTATTTTAAAAGCTCCTGTTGAGACCTGAATCTAAAAGGCCTTACTTGATTTTTTAAGGTGGGCAAGTTGCCTAATGTGGCTGTTCACCTGAAGGGAGGAGATTACAGGATCAGCTGTAAGTGATGTCTCGCTTCTGGATGAATGAGGCTTTAGAGGGTTCTTGTCACCCCACCCACTATCCCTCTTTCACAAAGACTGACCATTCCTCTGTTAACTCCACGTCTGTGGCCTAAACTCAGAGCACATGTTTTGTGAGACTGGCGAAGGCCCAGACCAGAGCTTTATTCTGCCCCTGGCAGCACACAGATTAGGCCTGTAATTACAGGCCTGGGTTTGGACCGAGCTTTGTTTGAGAAAATGGAGAGAGGTGGTGTGTGTGTGTGTGTGTGTGTGTGTGTGTGTGTGTGTGTGTGT
>JAAIIK010000165.1:174263-198710 GCA_014706435.1 Silurus glanis
GTGTGTGTGTGTGTGTGTGTGTGTGTGTGTGTGTGTGTGTGTGTTGGGGGGGTGATGTCATCTAGGGTTTGAAACGCCACAGCTCATGCTCATAGCACCGGTGTTGGCTGAGTCTGCTGAGTGCAGCACAGAAGAGCAGCAATGAATAATACGTTTCAGATACAGCACTTCTTGAAGGTTAATAAGGTACGACCTGTATGAAGGAGTAGATGTCAATGATCAGACAGGCAATCATATCGGCAGGCCCTGGGAGAATGTAATGATTGAACTTGACAGACTGTCATGACGACAGAGTCTGATTCATTGCAGATAGGTTTCCGAGCATAGTTTTTCCTAAAGGCCTAAAGTGTCAAAAACTCATCCACGCCCCATCCAAGCAATAGCCAGATTAAAAGTCCAGGCTCTAATTTTTTACAGCCTGTTGCTTTCAGTGTTTTATGAGGCATTGTTAAAAAATGTGGGCACCCAGAGAATTTATATAGCAATCCCACTTTATTTGTTATCCTTTCTTTCAACAATATTTGGATGAATCAGGCCCCAATTCGGTGCACTCTTAAAACAACAGAGTTTAAGTGAATTTGGGTAATGTCTTCACACCTTCGGGGGGAGGGGATGGCTAGAAGTTAAACATGGTGCTGGGAGTGAATGGGGGACAGTTGGCTGAAAAAAGTCTGAGAAATGTAATGTGAGCTGCAGTTGGGGAATTAGTCCAGGGGAGCTTTCATGGCCCTGTTTTCCAATCTCTTCATTGGCTGTAATGCACGGACCTGATTTGTTGAAGAACAGCAATGGATAATGACAGACTAAGGAAATGAACAATAGACAGATACCGAGAGGCCTGTTTATTGACACAGGATACTATGTATTATATCTGCTAGACTTTTTTCCTACTTTCTTTTTACTGTTTTGCATATCATTTTACAGCATTATGTCTTTTTTCCATTTGGTGTTTTTGAATCTTACTTATAATACTTCTATCTCTGTTCTACTAATATTTTTGCTGTGTTCTTGTGTTTCTATAGTAAGAAGAAGGAAAGAATGAGTGGGTGGACGAGCATAAGAATGAAACTACAGATCTTTTGCAATATGAGCAGTTGAGGAGATAGTTGCGACCTTAAAAGGGTTCAGAGACCTTCTGGTCCAAGACTCCTCCACTTATTCTCAGGTGTTCACCCACCCACTCCTTCTCCTTCTTTCCCTCTTGAATTCTGTGTATTGTTGCTGTCGTTTAGGGCTTTTTGTTTTTCTCTGTTTGAGTGTGCTTGTATCAGTGTGTAGTGTGTCAGTAGCATTTCGCATGGTAGACTTCTTGAGGCGCCCTGTTTATTTTTCCTTGGTCAATATAGCTCTCTGTCAACACCGACCTTCATTCAGCCATTAGTCAGTTGTGTGAGCAATTTGTCATGAATCCCCTCAGTGTCATGAGTCCTCTCAGTGTGCGTTGCAGTTCTCAGCATGATGAATGCTACTTTCATGTCATGTGTTTTGTATAATATGCCATGTGCTTATGTTTTTGTATTAGTCCTGTCGTTGTTCTTGTTCCTTGTTCTGTCACTTGTCCTATTGTGTGCATCTGTTTTGTGTTAGTTTTTTATTTGTTTTGTCTCGTTGATTGTATTGTGCATTTCTGAACAGTGTTTACCCAGTGTCTTAGGTTCTTTTGTATTCTGGTGTTGTACTACCACAGCTAATTATGGATTTACCTGTAATAGCTCTGTCTGCCTTTCCTTGATCCCTTTGCTGGATTCTGATCGCAATTTGTAATTTAATATGAGCTTAGTTAAATTAGGTAAGTAAGTGTCTAAGTGTGTGTGAATATATATATATATATATATATATATATATATATATATATATATATATATATATATATATATACATATATATATATATATATATATATATATATATATATATTCATTATGCAGTATATTTTACAAACATACCACCAAAGTGTGTCTGTCAAGGGGTGTTTATCCACAAATGTGATGCAATCTCTGATGTTTTTAGCTTCTAAAACTGATTACATCAAAAGCTTCCTTTTCAGAATTGATCTCAGGCAGATGAATTGTGAGCCAAAGCAGGAATCCAGTGTAAAAAATTCATTAAGTGGAAACAGAAAGAGAGAGAGAAAAAAAACAGGCAAATGAAAACAATGGAAAAACGCAGAGGGTCTATCAGAGCTTTGGCAGAGTCGACTGGGTCAATCTCACTCTTTCCATGTTATGGTTTCATGGCCAAGGAACCACATCCGGTTCTTAGTCTATATCTCTTTTCCTAGCACTCTTGCTTGCACCCCCTCTCTTTCTCCAATCTTGCATCTCTTGTATTTCAGAGGAAAAAGTAACCCGCAGGGAGGTGATGAGATAAAAAAAAAAAAAAAAGGCAAATACTGGAGAATGTAGTGAATGATTTCCTGTAGTTTTAAGACCACAAAACCAGAATGTTCAGAATGTTCTGGGGTGCCTAGATGCCATCTGCCTTTGGTTTTGATGCATGAGATCACCGTTTCAGGAAAGGAAGATCATTACCACAACACAGCCACCGTGAGTCAAATGTCAGCCAACCTCTCTAATGCCAAAGCAGAGCCAAAAGGAAAGAAGCAGAACGAGCAGAAGGAGAAGACGAAAGGTTCTGAAGAGAGGAAATCCTTCTTAGAAATGGAAAAACAGGTTATCTGGTGAATGGGACTTTACAAAGGAATAGTGGTGTTTTATTACAAAAGACTGAAGAGCTGAAGAGGCTCTTCCAGTGTGCATGCTTCTGATACACTGGGGG
The DNA here is from genome assembly GCA_014706435.1 of Silurus glanis. Lineage (NCBI taxonomy): Eukaryota > Metazoa > Chordata > Actinopteri > Siluriformes > Siluridae > Silurus > Silurus glanis. The sequence continues at coordinate 177,042 of JAAIIK010000165.1, forward strand.
TTTTGATACAGGGAGATCTATTGTTTTAAGTCAACAGCCCACCTGCTTGCTACAATACAGTCACTGTATTTATGTGGCACAACAATTTCTTTCTCTGCATCTCTTTCCCTGTTGCTTAGCTGACTCACCGGCTGTTGTTTATGTCACCAGCTGTCTTTGACCTCTCGACCTTTCACCCTTCACCTCGGTATCTGCTCAGTGACACACAAACAGGACCAAGACGACGCCTAAAAATACTTTTTTCTTAAAACACATGTCCAACTGCTCCATCACATGCTAAAAACAAGTGTGTTTCCGCAAGTTTATATTAATCTACATTAAAGTTTAGTTATTAACATATATGTGCCTCTTTTTTAATGTATCATTAAGTGTTAAATTACATGAAGCTAGTATTTTCCTTACATTTCGTCTCCTCTCTCACTCAAGGTTTATAAGTTCTGGCATATGCCTAACGAGGATGGTAAGAACTTTTAAAATAACACGTACATTGAATCAGCTATAACAGTTGTTTTTTTTTCCTCATAATAGAAATCTAAGGGTTAAATTATTTTAACACATATGTAACGTGTTACTTTGTCAAATAGCTATTAACTAATAAATTCAGATTTTCACAAGGATCTTTTTTATTTATATTATACAGATTTCAAACTTAAAAGAATTATTTTAGAAAAAAAAAAGATTTAAAAGGTAAAAATCAGTTTATTTTTATGATGTAATCAACAGTACAACATAAAAAAAAATGTCTAAATTGTCATCTGTTGTTCATGCCAAAGCAAGGTGTTGTTGGAAAACATTATATATGTCCTTTAAAAAAGAAAGTGCACCTGATCAAAGGCAGAGCAAAAGGATTGCATTGAATAAAAGAGGTTATAGAGGAGAATTGTTCATGCTTATGAGCTAATTGCAGGCTCCAACAGTTTCACTAAAACATGGCGCAAATCACAGAGACGCAAATGCATCCTAAATAAACTGTCTTGGCTTTTATCATGTCTTGAGCTAGCTTAAGGATTCATGGCTCTTTGCTAAACAGTGTGTGTTATTCACTTTGTGCTCAGGAAAAAAGTGTTCTTATTAACCATCAATTTTGCTGAAAATAGACAACCAAACACTATCATCAATCAATAGTGATTTTGAAAAGGAAGGAGGATAACAGATGATGCCCTTTCTGCACACAAACACACAAACACTGGAAATCTCTTTTCCCCTCAGCTCCCCCTTCCCACCCACACACAAGCCTTGCCACGCGAAAAGCTTTTTGTGTGTGTCAAGGGGTGGGGCAGTGCAAGTCCATAACGCCAAGCTCAAACGCAAAGGCAGTATGTGTGTCTGTGCGTGTGTGTGCATGTGTGTGCATGTGTGTGTGTGTGTGTGTGTGTGTGTGTGTGTGTGTGTGTATGTGCTGCACAAAGAGGCTGGAGAGTCTTTTGTAATGTATATCAACTTGTGCCACGCAATCACCTGACATTGTTCTCCAAGCCCCGCCAGCCACCCTTCCCTCTTTTTTCCCTCCTGTCCCTGCTTCCTTGTAGCAGGTTGGCTGCATTGTCTGAGAGCAGGCAGGCAGCGCAGGCCGGGTGTCTGTTGGAGAAAGGGAGGGTGTGAGGAGAGAGAAAGGAGGGCCGGACGAGGGGGGGACAGGGGAACAACGCCGACCTCAGTGAACAGCGGTGACCTAAGCAGATGGCGGGGCAGGCTCTCCACTCAGCCAGAATTAATAACGTGTGCCATGTCACATTGTCTGAGACGGGCCTGACGAATATAAAAAGAAAGGGGGGGGGGTTCTTTCTTTCTTTCTTTCTTTCTTTCTTTCTTTCTTTCTTTCTTTCTTTCTTTCTTTCTTTCCATCTCTCTCTTTTGCTCTCTCTTTCCCTCTCTCCCTCTCCCTCTCTCTTTCTATTCCCCCTCATGCTGATTATTCTTTCTCTCTGTCTGTCTGTACAGCCTTGGTCTTGGTCTTGGACTTTCCTGAGGCAAGGATTATAGGTGGTGTGTTATCTCTGTATAAACCACTAAGTACTTTTCTCCAACACTGGGAAGAAGAAGAAAACAAATCTGAGCAGAAATGCAGATTTACTCACATTTTTCAAACATTTCGCATTCTTGCCCTTTCCCCTCTCACTCACTGATGTGTCGAGTGGTTGGGAGACATTTCCGGGGCCTCCTTAGGATCAGTCGATTGACTGCCAAAAGCTGCAAGAGCAGGTCAGAGCCTGAGGCCTATTCATAATCACCAGCACTCTTCCTGTCTCAAAGTAAGGTCACGATCCTTAGCGTTGTCAGAATAGTTGTGTATGTGTGTGTACCAGAGACTGCCGAGTCAGACGTGTCTCTGCAGTTTAGTGAAACAAGTAGAACGTTTTAGACCCGTGTTTGTGGGAAAGTTAGGAAGAACAATCAAGGTCAAGGTCTTGACAAGCCCAAAGTTTCCCATATTGCATCCTGGATGAAGAAATACTTCTAACTGACACATTTTTTAAAGGAATTTCTAACCAGCAATTAATACAATATCGTCACATCATGAAACATATTCCACTATATATCCGTGTATATTAAGACATTTTTGAGAAACCAGGCAATGGGAGTGTACTAAGGTGTGAAATCCAGCTGTTGATTACAAATTGCAGTTTGGCGTTTTGTTTTCAAGGCAAACCATTTTTTTTATTTGAGTTTAAATTACAGTGCTTTGTGAATGCCTTCACAAACCGTTTCAAAGTGGCCCTTTCCATTGATGGAAAAGTCAGTCGGCTTTACGACAGAGAATTAAAAAAAAATCGGATGGTGCATATTTTTAATGACGGCTCATAAAACTTCAGTCCCATCCCTTTTGCAGACTCTGTGATTATGCTGTCAGGGTGCTGTTAAAGCCAGCCGTGTGCTGCGCAGCGTGGTGCGACACTTAAATGGGCCTTACATCCAATTCCCCACACACTCAAAAGCAAAGTAAATGGCAGGGAGTGGAGTGTGCTGCAATGCTCAAATACATCGTGCTGAAATACTGCAGAAGGGTGAAGTGATAGGAGTAAATACTGACACAAATGCAGAACAAGATAGTTCAGGAACTCTTCTTTCAGTGATCCTCCCCCGTTTCCACCCCGTGGCAAGCAGAAACGACTAGCACAACAACACGCTGTCAGCTCCTTACGTCTGAAACACAGGGTTAGGTTACTCAGTAGAATAACAAACGATACAGTTTTGTAAGGAATAAAACCCAACAGGACAGGATGTTATAGAAAAATAATCCCTGGGTGGTGGGAGGCATCCTGATGTGTTACTGAAATGGATTATTTTCATAGAAGAGTAGGTTATTCCTATCAACTATAAGCTATAAACAGTAACTCCTGACATCTAAGAGTCAGTCTATAAATATGAAATACACATCCCCTTACAGAGAGAGCTTATCCATATAAATGATTATATGATTTTCTTTGTAAATAATAGCATGTTTTAATGTATTGTTACTGGTATTAGATAATGGGAAGTGTCTGCCACACACACACACATACATATATATATATATATATATATATATCTCAATATATTGAAGCAATATTGTCATACTTTTATACAAAGTCAATCAACACCTTCTGACCGATCAGATTCGTGAATTCAACATTGCTGTGGTATTATAATAATAAATATCTCACTGCTCTGTGAAAAGTTGCATTGCATTTTCTGGGAAATTGTTTGGCAGCACACCACTCTGCTGTTCCCTTTGTATTTTTCAAGTAGCAGCTTTCCTCAAACATGTCCATACAAAGACATGAATGTGAGCTGCTCTGACCACATTGCTGCTTGAGGTCCTGAAATCCGAATGCTGATGTTCCAACCGCATCCCAATGACAAACAAAATTAGGTTTAGTTTCAAGAAAGAAACCCCCGCGATTGGGAGCATTAAGCTTGAAAATGCAAAAATGCATCAGGAAGATGGTGTTACAAAAGATGAGTCTGGTCGTACAAGCTGCCACATGTAATTTGGTTCAATGCCCTTGCACTGCTTTAGGCCAAGAATCTACATGTTTGCTAGAAACATTAGAACTGAAAAGAGAAAAAAAGTATGACCAAAGAATGCTGTGGTTTGTGTGTATGTGTGCATAATGATTCCATTTGTCATTAATGTGCATGCATTGAACTGACCACTGACCACTTTCAGATGTACTTTGGAACTGGGTTACAGTACACAGGAGGCTTAAAAAAAAAGGAAAAAGAAAGAAAATACAAAATGTCTTCTGTAGTTAGACAGAAAAGACTAGTAGATTGTGTTGAGCCACAAAATTCTCTGCAATGACTGGATTTTTTTCCTCTTCAGACAATTAACTTTACTATGATATGAGCTCAGGGGGAGCAAACATGCTGAATCGTGTGAGGAGATATTCGTAAGAAGAATGAGTTACCTCTTGTACTTTGGGATTTATTAAGCAACAAATGACACTTGACACAGTGTCCTTTAAAACAGGAACTGGGCTGTGCTTTTTAAAACAGTTGGACTTGTTTTGTTGTAAGATACTTTAAGTCTTAAAAAAGTGAAACAAAAAAAATTCAACAATTTTAAACACAGCTATATATCAAATCTCTGTTTGTTTCCACTTGATTTTCAAGTCAATCAAGTAGCTTTATGTTAGCGTGACATCGTTTTTTCAGCATTTTGTTTAGTGCTTTTATTAGCAGGGGGTTTCAAATGATGTTCAGTTGAGCTGTTTGGTTTAACCTTCATGAATGACCGTGTTGAAATGATATTACATGATAGATCCCCTAATAACCACTTTGACTCTTTTTGACTCTTTAGTCTTTGCTGCTCTGTCAACCAACTCTTCACTAACAGACCCACATTTTACAAATTGTGAAAAATAGTGTCCTTCTTCCTTGTTCAGAAATAATATCTTGTCTAAAATCACCCCAGTATATCAAAGTTCTATCTCCCTAGATCAGTTCTGAAGTAAGGCAAGCCTGTCACTCTGACCTCTCTGATAAGTCACACATTAGAGTTATTTAGACAGCTTTATTATAAAAAGAAATCATAAAAAAAAAACCAGCATTACTTAGCCTTAACATGTTGAGCTGCTGGGATGTTGACTCATTCTTTTGCGTGTGCCTAAGGCTACTATAACACACTCTTTTTTTTTTTTACTTCAAAAAATCAATCACTTGACTGCTGCTCATGGAAAATTCTGCAACAAGAAACAGAAACAGTGTGCTATCAATATCAATTCTGGCACTGCTACATGTCCGGTAATTTAAAACAGAGTTAAAATTCAGCTGGATAAACTATAGTATAGAGAGCAAATAGCAAGATGTAAATCATAGAACTCATGAACTGATGAGGCTTCAGGTGCTAAATCCCATACAGCTGGTACTATCTGGTCCAGAGGACCAGGCAAATATTCTCTGTGTCTGTGTATTACTTTTAGTTTGTGTTTCTTTCATACGAGAAAAAAAAAAAAAAGACGTCTGGGTGTGACGAGGTGGTGCGATCCGTTACCACCCCAAGATTGCTTATTTTCAATAATTATACTTTCTGAACTGTTTTCTTCCTTTTATACCACAGCAATTTGTCAATGATTGCATTTCTTTTTTTTTTTTATTAAAGTATCTAAGGACAGCACATACTTTTTAACCATTTATAGTTACCATTTATAGAATGTAAAACAACATCGTTCCTGCTATCACTTAACTTACAGCAGCTATAAACAGTTCTTTATTTATCATCCTCTTTTTCCTGTCTCTTGAAGCTAATCAGATAGAAAAACTTTGTATGTAACTTTTCATTTTACCCCTGACTCCATCCTTAAAAGTGAGTTACATTTCTATAAACATGTCTTTACAAAAATAATTCATTGTCAAATTACACAGTATATTGGATCTGTTTAGTTTTTTAAGCAAAAACACACTTGTTAATCTATGTATTATTAGGCGTTAATGGAGCATCCATCATACACGTCCATGTGAATGTGCTGTTACTATACTAATGTATTGCAGCATTCATATAAATCTATTACAGGTAGTCGTCGACTTACGACCACGATTGGGACCGACAGATCGTAACACGATTTGGTCGTAAGTAGAGTAGGCTATACGTACAGTACTGTGAAATGATGCTGGAAGCTGGTACGCGCTGTCGTACGCCGCGGCTAGCGAATGGTCGTAAGTTGCATAGGTCGTAAGTCGACGACTACCTGTATTAAAAGTTTCTGTGATTTAAAACCAAGATTTTGTGCTGCATCACTGATTCTGCCTTCAGTTCACAGGTTTGTTTTGGTCCATAGTTCATGTGCCATAACATTATGATTATATATAAGAACAAAAACTGCAGGTTTTGTATACACTTTGAACATTTATAATATCATGTTCTTCGGGAAAAAAAAAAGAAAAAAGAAACAAAACAAGCTTTACCACATTATTTTTGGGCATCTCATTTTGAAGTGCTGCTTTTATCATCAACATTAATTGCTCAGGGCTGAGAGTGAACTGTAGGATGTGTTGCAGAAGAGAGACAGAGAGAGAGAGAGAGAGAGAGAGAGAGAGAGAGAGAGAGAGAGAGAGAGAGAGAGAGAGAGAGAAAGAGAGAGAGAGAGAGAGAGAGAGAGAGAGAGAGACGCCCAGACCACACTCATACTTTTATTCAACTGTTTTCCTCATAGAAAGCTGCAGACCACTGTCTCCAAAAGTAACTATGATTAAAACCTCTGTGCATGAATTTGGTTTCATCCACTCTAAACAGGCGAAGGATGAGAAAGCCACTATTTTGGACTAAAACGAGGAAAGATAGTTATATGATTGATTCATTGGGTTATATATGTACATGTTGATATTATATTTCGAGGCACTTTGTGCGTATTTTCAACAAGTACTGTTTTTATATGCTGTGTTAACGATAAAAATGGGATCCCACAGACGGAACAGAACAGAATCCAGAAATCGACATACTTCCATTTTTTTTGGAGGGGATTTTTACATGTGACTGTTAAAGACTTACAGATGGATGCTTGTGAACATAAGAATCATATATTTGTTAAAGAAACCTGTACAAAATGAATACTCTAATGTCATTCAGCAATCACACCCAGTCTTTTCAAGTCAGCCCATTACTCAACGCCAGTTTTTCAGAACTCAAACTGTACCAAGGCCTAATGCCTTCTGGAGTTCCCCCAAAAAAGAAAAGAATATACACCTGCTCCGTAAACCCTCACAAACACACACTTTCTCACCGAAAATTCTCCTAACTTCATGCTGATGAAATGTCAGTGGCTTCTTGTGTTGCGGGGAGGCACTGATTCTCAGATAAAAGTGTGATCTGATATCAGGGTTCGTGTTTGTACAGACAGTACAGTCATTCTCCCGAAACTTTGGTGAGATGTATTATATGTTAAAACTTCATTTGGATGCCATCAACATGAATCAGTAGTTCCCAACGTTTTTGGAGCCAGGAAGTGTAACTGTAAAACAAATTCCACAGCCTTCCTCAGTACAGTTTAATTGTATAAACATAATTCAACTATACAAATATTAGACTCATGGTCATCATATAAATGTGTTTTTTTTTTTAATGTCTATTTATGAGACCCATTGAGCCATAAATTCCACAAACCCCCTTAGCAAATATCTTTTTCTTATTTACTTTATAATATTTGTTATTAATTTATTAAGAGTTTTCCAGAACATTCCACCAACAAAACACATTATTTATAGGACTACTTTATTTTGAGATAAGTTTTTAATGATACTTGTTTAATGCTATATAAATATATGTTTGTTATTGTGTATATGTAAATTCCACAACTGTAGTTTTATTTTATTTTTTTTAATCATGGACCCTTTACTGTCCATTGCTTCATGGACACTAAAGAGAAAACCACTGATACAAACCATACACTTTGAGCAGGACGTAATCATATTTTCCATGATTTTTTTTTTGTAGTTATTATCTTAGAACTCTTACAGAATGTCTGCAGATAAAAATGACTGCTACTGGAAGATTTCCAGTGCACAGTTTTTTTTTTGTGGTAAAGAAAATTTTCTGACGGTATTATTCTCTTTGGAAGCCCTTGGTCTTCTCAATCCTCCATTTTCTCTTATTCTTACTGACTACCCAGAGACCTGTTTATATTGTTTTTTTTTTATAGGTAATAAATGAAGCGAACAGCCTTATTAAAAGTTATGACAGGCAGCTAGCATATCATGAGTGGCAAGCCGTAGCTCAATGCCCACATTTAGGTAGGTCACAGAGACAAAATCACATCTGGTTGGATGCTGGATCATAACTAGAGAATCAAACCTAGTCTTTTCTTTGGCTGAGACACATAAGGAGCAGACAGCCCTGGATTTACAGGCGGCACACTCAAGGGTTAGTCGTGATTGCTTGAATTGGCGGTGCTCGTTGCATTTATGGAGCTCCTGAGATGGATGTCTTCCATATAAAACAGTTTTTTTAACCAGAGAGAGGGACAAGTGTATGTGTGAAAGAGTGAGAGAGACAGAGGATAAATACTGTTATATGTTACCGAATATAATAGACCCAGTGAGTGGATTCTTAAAAAAGTCAGTGAGTAAAATATAAAAGAGAGAAAAAAAAAATTCCTCAACTGTTGTTCTTAAGTAACACTTAATACAGATGATAATCTGATATCTTCAATATGCCTGAATACCAGATTTTCTCTGGAGGAAACTTTACATTGTGCCTGTGAATATTCATAATAACTTTATTAGTTTTTCAAAGAATTAAGTCTGAACTAAACATAATGCAAATACTGCAGTATTTGAGATTCCTTTTGGGTGCTGTGTAGTAAAATCACTCAAAAGATCTTTTACTGGTTTCATCTGTGCAAATTTTATGTTTCCTATAAAACTGCAAAAGACTGGAGGTCTTCCTCAGATCGTAATAAAACAGAAGGGGGAAAAGAGTGGAAAAAAATGTTTCAAGGGGTTGAGGTTCGCTTCTTCCAGACTTTGGGGTTGCAAAATGGCCATCCATTTCCAGTTTCTCTCCACTCACTTTCATGCCCTGCCTTTTCCTGTAGCACCCATTTTCACTCTCTGTCACTCCAACCTATATCTCTGTCAACTTCTCCACCCCTTTCCCTCCATTCCTAGCTCTGGCAGACTTATAGAGCAGTAATAAAAAATGAATAATGCAGCTCCAGATCAGAGACGTGAGGATTTATGTCTGATGCGCCTGGTCGTGTCCCATCTGTATTGGAGTCCTGTGGATATCAGGAACGGCATTTTGAAATCAGCAGTCAGGCTGCCAGTAAATGTTTCAAGACTGGATCATAGCACCAAACAAACACAGCAGAGCTTAGTCGCAGTGGCAGCTGCATCAGTAAACATGTCTGACTAAGATTAGGACATTTTGCCTGCCATTTTATGAATTAATAGATCAGTTCTTGCTCTCCCATTGCCCATTGCTCTCCCATAGATCAGTTCTTGCTCTCCCATCTTTGAAGCGATGTGGCGTTAGGTTTAGATGGCGTTAGATGTTTATTGCTGAAAGCAAAAATGCGCATAAGTCTTAGTTTCAATGCAAACGAAGATCAAAAGCACACCTCCCTTTTTACTCACTTCCCGAATTTCCTACTCAATTGCTGATGTTTTTCCATTTACAATATGGCGAACAACATGCAAGCAGGTTTACTTGCAAGCTTAAAAGTCATCCCCATGCTCTGTATTTGATTGATTCAATGACATGTTTTTTTTTTTTTTATTTTAACAGCCCTCCTCAGAGCACCAGGGTTCAGGGTTCGATCCTGCACTCGGGTTGGTGTCTGTGTGGGACTTTCCATGTTCTCTGCATGTTCATGTGGGTTTCCTCCATATTCTCCGGTTTCCTCCCATTGTCCAAAAACAAGCATATGCTAAATCCCGCCTCACATCTAGTGTTCCTGGAGATAGATTTCGCATCCAATGCAACCCTGACCAGGAGCAGTGAAGATAGCTGAATTTCATATAATCCATGCTCTCTATTCAGCTCTTCAATGTGCTGTCGTGGAAAAAAAAAAGGTCACTTGATCTACGAGGAACTAAAAAAAGGGAGAATTGTCTTGTAGACTTTTCCCACACAAATAAGATGTTTTCAAAAAATGGGACTATTCCACAGCATTAAAAAAAGTATTGCCTTTCTCGTTTTTTTATTGAATCATTCTCATATTGCATGGTGTGTAATCACTTCATGATGGAGCAAAGCCATATTTTTAATCAATCAAATAAAACCACACAATGACCACATCTCACTTTTGCTTTCTTTTCCACAACGCGATAAAGGACGCTGGCTCGCCCTCCCTGTACAGCCCGGTGTAACCCAGCCGGGCCGCGCCAACTCTCGCGATAACATGAGCTCGTCTCGGCGCTACACTCTATTGTGAGAGTTTTCCAAATCTCGCGAGATCGGAGAAGTTTCCCACGCCTGTTGTTGTGGCGTCTGCCCTTTTCTCTCACCCCCCCCTCTTCCCTGTGCCCCCCTCTCCCCCACACTCCTCTCTCCACCCCTCCGCTCTCCCTCCCTCCACCCCTCCTCCTCCTCCTCCTCGGCGCCCGCCCCTTTTTTTTTTTCCTCCGTCTTCCTCGTCCCTTCATCCCCAGTCCGCTTGGCTTGTCTCGGCGGCTGGTCGGGTGTTGCGAGCGCGGATCTCGCGAGTGTTGGAGTTTGGGTGAGAGTTTGTGGAAGATGGCGCCTGTTGTGACAGGGTAAGTCCGAGATTCGGCGCTGCTGCTGCTGCTGAGCCCGGAGAGCCCAAGTGCTTTCTAAGTAGGTTACTTTCACATGAAGCCGTGTGGCAGCACATCAGCTCCCGGATCATCATCGCGGTTATTAACGGACACTTTTTAACGGACATTCTGTTTGCGTGTGTTTATGTGGTCTTTCTTTCTGTCCCGTGTGTAGTGACTGTTGCTACCCTGTGTTGTATTATTATGGGCTGTGTGAGTGTGTGTTGGACGCTGAGCCTCTGAATGCCAGTTCAGGGCTAAGCAGCTAACCTTCAGCCATTCTTTCTTGGGGTAGCTTTACATCCAGGTAATAGCTGTGTAATAAAAATATTCGCATTGTAGGGGGAAACTCACTCTCTCTCCCTCACACACACACACACACACACGGAATGTTGAAATGAGAAGTGTTGGATGTGCAGCTCAGGGGCTTTGTTTCAGGGGAGCCTCGTCTCTGTCTGTGCCTTCGCCTTACATTGGTTTTTGCCTTGTATCTGGTGTTGTAAGTTACTTCGGCGTGTGTGTGGGGAAGCCTAGTGTGTGTGAGTGTGTGTGTGTGTGAGAGCGTGTAGTGTGTGTGTTCTCGGATTGAGTGTTGTTTACCAAACAGCCCCACTGCTGCTGCTGATATCACTGTGACTCGAGGTCGCGCCGCACCGTCGAGTGCAACTGAGGACATTATCCACCAGCTCCAAGTCCAACCTGAAAGCTTTATATATTCGAATAAATATTAGTTTATTATATATATAATATAATATATATTATATATATAAAAAATAACGTGCTTCCAGACCGAGTATACATCCTCTTGCTTGGTTCTCTTACTAAAACTGTTAAAAAAAAAAAAAGGGGCAGTTTCTTCTGCCAGGTCTTGTACTGTACTACAGACCCACTCTATCCTTCACATCATGTTTTCTTTCCTCTGTACTTTCAGTAACCTTAGCATCTCTTACACACCTTTCCTTCGCTCTTTACATGACACAAGCATCCCGAAGACTTAACGAACATATAATATAGAATGAAGTTCTGTCTGCTTTATAAACCTCTCTAAAAAAACACAACCCGTCTGTGCCCAAAATATAGTATAATCTCAATAGTGTGTCCATAATGTGTGTAAACTGTAGAAGAAACTGTACATTACTCTTATTTCAGTCTATTATTTCCTCTCTGCATGTTCTTTTTTTTTTATAAAATTTTTTTTTTGTCTAAAACGTTAACAACGATCACTAAAAATCTGTGTATCGGTGCTTTTTCGATTCTATTTACTCATCCGATTGTGTATAATGTTGCTATTATTCGAATAAGACACCAGTATTTGTGATAATGCATGCCAAATATATTCTGTATCTCTTTATTTATTTATTTTTTTATAATATTTACAGTCTGGTAGAATTTTCTAGATTTTTTGCCCTATGAGCGTATAGTGTAGCCTTTTTTTTTTTTATTTATACGTACAAACCAATAGACCATGTTGATTCTTAAAAAAAAAAAAAAAACACATTCGTAATCATAGTTGTATGTATTTTATTAGTTAAATTCGGGTGCCGTTTTTAGTTGTTTCATCGCATTTAATGCATCATATGTAAAGTCTCATTTTTCTTTTCTGCTCAGCGTTCTTTTTAAATAAGCTCTTTGCTCCCCTTTATAATCCTTTAGGCAGCTCAGTAGGTGACCGTGTGTGTGTGTGTGTGTGTGTGTGTGTGTGTGTGTGTGTGTGTGTGTAAAGCAGCATTGACAGGGCTGGCTGTATGGGGGCTTTCCAGCAGACCTGAACTGCCTCTGTTTGCTCAGAGAAGCCAGCAACTGGCTGAACGGCCACCTGTCTGTCTGATTTTATCCACTGAGGCCCGTCTCTGAACACTTGAAAAGACGAGGGGTCATCCGCTGATTTTGGGGGGGTGGGGTAAAGGCATACATGTAATTAAAGGGCCATAAGGAGGCTTTATTAGCATGAGACAGGATATTGATGTGTAAACGGCTGGAGCTGCGACTGTTCGGCTGTCCCTTTAGCTTTTTCTTTTTTTTTCTCCTTCTTTTTTTTTTCTTTTTTTTTTCCATTTTAAACGAAGGGTTGGTTCTTCCACCTGTTCCCTGGTCAAGAAAGCTCAAGGGAGAAGAAGTGTGCCACAATAGTGGCAACACCCCCCCCCCCCCCCCCCCCCACACACACACCCTTTTTGTATTTTTTTAATTTATTGTTTATTTTTGGGAGGAGGGTGTTAGAAAGGGGACGTGTAACAGCAAAGTCGTATCAAGATCAGTTGACCAAAGTGAAGCGTTCGTTTTCAAGCTTGTTACCAATAATGAGAGACATCATTTTAACCAAAGTATCATTTCATAATAATCTGAGCATTCTAAATGTGGTCAGTGTATAAAGGTAGAAAGGAACCGAAGCTCTGTGTGTTTTCTGGAATACACTGATGCGAGTGTTCCCTTTTTTTTTTTTTAATGTGTTGAAAGAAAACTCTGATCATTGTTATACCCATAGACACCTATTGTGTTATTGGATATAAGCAGCAGGGGAAAGAGGATCTGTTTTGGATAGTAATCTCAGCCTCATGTGGAATCATGAAAGTGTTAATTACCTGTTCCAGCACGACTTGCCCCGAGGGAATAGGATTTGACTTAACGATTTGATTGAACGCGCATGTCATCGTCATTATTTTCGTTTTCAGTTTGCGCTGTTCGGTGGAAGTTTATCCCCTTCGGTATTGTGTGTGTGTGTGTGTGTGTGTGTGTGTGTGTGTGTGTGTGTGTGTGTGTGTGTGTTGCTGGGGTCTGACCTTGCAGAAGAGAGGTGAGATGTGTTAAAAGAGAAGTGTTCCCACAGGGCCTCTATCTTTCCCTAATGCCTATTATCAAGTTGAAGGTTTGAGACGCGGAAAGAGAGAGAGACCCGGGGAGAGAAAGACGTACACAAAAACAGGAGACACAAAGCGAGAGAGAGAGAGAGAGAGAGAGAGAGAGAGAGAGAGAGAGATGCACAGAAAACAAGAGACGCATGGAGAGAGACCCAGAGAAAAACATACACAAAACAAGAGACAGAGAGAGAAAGAAAGAGGGAAAGATGTAAACAAAACCAGGAGACTCACAGAGAGAAAGAGAGGGAGAGAAAAGCACACAAAACAAGACACACACACACACACACACACACACACACAGAGAGAGAATAACGTACACAAACAAGAGACAGAGAGAGACAGTGAAAGAGACATGATGTGAGATTGGAGAGAGATCTTTTTCTGTGTGTGTGTGTGTGTGTGTGTGTGTGAGAGAGAGAGATAGAGGGAGAAAATGAGTGTGACCTCTACCCGACCCTTACTCAGTTACCTGAGCAAAAGGTGAGCAATTAGTCTCTCGCTTTTCTCAGACACGTCCCCTTGTTCCGACCACTTCATTTGCAGCAGTGACAACGTTGAAAAGAAAAAAGGAAGCCGAGAGTTGCATCAGACACACACGCAGTGTTCCTGAAAGCATTAGAGTCTGTAATGAAGTGTTAATATGAGCATCTGAGGAGGAAATCCAGCGAAGCTTCCATTAGGTCACGGACCATTTCAAATACGGTGACTTTTCGTTGGTGCCAGCCGCCGTGCACGTCTTTAGGATTTCAGCGAGACGTTTCAGTCCCTCGCCACACGAACGTTGGCCTTTTTCGACGCTGGTTGCTCACAGCTGTGATGTCAGCGGATGAGTGCGTGTCAGATTCAGCTGTGAAAACGTGGCAAACGTCTGTAAAAGCCCGCTCCGGTTTGATCGATTCTCCTCTCGATGTATTGACGTTTGACTAACTTCTGTGTGAAGTAGCCAGTTTTTGTGCCAAGCGTGAGTTTCGGGTTTTCGCGCCAAGAAACCGAAGCGCACCGTTTACTCGGGCGAGCTCGGTATGTTTTAAATTGTATTAGCGTTATCGTAGGGGATCAGAACGTATTTGCAGAGTCCAGCCAAAAATCCAGTTAAGACGAGGGGAAGTGCAGTTTTATGAAACACCGAGGCGACTGGACAGAAATCATAGTTCCTCCATTGTGTTTGCTTTGGCTTGGCTCATGGATAAGAAGAGGGAAAAAAAACAAGCTTGGGAGAAGAGTGCTGTTTACAGTGCCCTTTACTTTCACAGTTTCCTGATTCTCGCTCCAGCCGCTCGGTTACATTCACAGCCCCGGCGAAGGGAACTTTGCTTTCTTCAGTGTCAGCAGATTTTTTTTCCCCTCCCTTACCAGCCAGGATGTTTCATTCAGAAAACATGAAGCGATTTCCCTCCAGTATGTGATTTTTATTTCTGCCTCACCTTCGGCTCGGGCCGTTCTCAATGTAGAAACGTGATCATTATGAACTCGAGCCCACATGTTTTTTTGTTGTTGTTTTTTTTTTAGAGAGGGAGAAATCATAGCTTATCAGATATGTTCTTCATTCGGGATCTTTTGGCCATTAGATGAGTCGGAACGCATGCGAAAGGCCTCACAAGTGGAGCGAGTCTGGCTGAAACAGAAAGCAGAGCGGAGACATGCTCATTGTGTGATTGTGTGGGACAGCAAACGGCTCTCGCTGATGAGTTGTTTGTGTTGGCTGGAGACGAAGGCCTCGGCGCTGCGCTGTGACTGAGTGACGGCGAATTCTCTCCGGCTCTGGAGGATGTGAAGGGGTTTTCTTTCGCGTAGCTGTTTATACGAGTTTGCCTAGTAACTGGAAACAGTGACATTTACTTTTGTGCTACGACCGTCTCGCTCGCTTTAATGTGCCGAGGCAGGGAAAAGCAAAACAACCACCGAAATGTCCCAGCCGGTGTTTCAATTTCTGTGCTGCTCGACTCCCTACGAAATGCCACTGTTGCAACTTTATTTAATATAAAGACGTTTTTGTAACCCAAATGCAGTGTTTCTGTTCATTCGCTTTTTCTCTTACTTGCGAACATGTCCAGCCAGAACAAGCCATCATGTGTGTTCAGAGGAATCTTGCTTGAGGTTGTGCAGCGCTTTCGCAGGTATCAGCAATAAATATTCAAGTGGCGACTCGGAGTCACCAAGAGTTTAAAGTGGTGCATCATCTCCTCAGAGGCATCGTGAGCTGAGGTCTGGAGTACTGCTTTTCTTTCTTTCTTTCACTCTTTCTTTTGCTCTTTCTTTTGCTCTTTCTTTCTTTCTTTTTATTTAGCTCTTTATTTCACTCTTTCTTTTGCTCTTTCTTTTTATTTATTTCTTTATTTCTTTTTTTGCTCTTTCTCTCTCTCTTTCTTTTTATTTATTTATTTCTTTCGCTCTTTCTGTCTTTTTTTCCCCACTCTTTCTGTCTTTCTTTCACTCGTTCTGTCTTTCGCTCTTTCTGTCTTTCTCTCTTTGTCTTTCTTTCGCTCTTTCTGTCTTTCACTCTTTCTGTCTTTTTTCACTCTTTCTGTCTTTCTTTCGCTCTTTCGTTCACTCTTTCTTTCTTTCGCTCTTTGTCTTTCTTTCGCTCTTTCTGTCTTTCTTTCGCTCTTTCCTACTTTCGCTCTTTCTTGCTTTCTTTCTTTCGTTCTTTCGTTCTTTCTTTCTGTTTGTCTGTCTCTGTCCTTTTTTTTTCTTTCTTTCGTTCTTTGTGTCTGTCTGTCTGTCTGTCTATCTGTCTTTCTTTTTACTTCACTCTTCATGGTTATGATAAAAAAGGGACATTCTTCTAACTCTGTCTGTTTTGTTTGTTTGTTTGTTTGTTTGTTTGTTTGTTTTAAACCATCACAACAATCTCTTCTCACTCCTTTTATCAGCGTTAGTTAAGTTCCTTGTTCGGATTTCTTGAAATGTCAAACCCCCCAAACACCTCTTTGTAGTCAGATGACTTTTTTTTTTCTTTCTAACCCCAGTCTTCTGAAACTCGTTAATTAGGAAACTATACAACTGTAAAAAAGACAAGGACCCACTGAGTACAGCTTTCTAAAGATCATTAAGAACACAATCCATGTGTAATAGTATCTGTGTGCAGCAGTATATTCGCTGTGTATCAGGCTTTTACTGTGTATCAACACATTTCTGTTCAAACTTGACATGCAAGTTGATATTACATATACACAGTGATATATTGAGGTAACACTTTTTTCCAGTCACTAGTTTATCTACAATACACTCGGATAGACGATTTCCACCAATGCTTCCAAAACAAAAAAATAAACCCCAGTTTGCTTTGTTATGCTTTTGGTTATGCTCCTGAGAGTCCTCATATTCTGCACTCTTTACTCGGCTTTGAAGGAAATATGTTTTTCACATTTATTTGCAAATAAAAAAAAATGTTGATCGGTCCAGCTTCCCATCTAATCGAGTCGAGAATCTGATTATGTTGCTATCATCACTTCTGCCGGTTGTTTGAAAGTGTTTTTTTTTTTCTTTCCAAACCGCACTTCATACGTGGCTGTTCGAATTACAATATGCGGCTTTGCAAAGCCGGTAACCCCGTTGCAGGGCGGATATTGGAGAACATATCTGGGTTGTGTTGCAACATGTGTTTGGGCAGAAGGCTTCGATAGCCATGAATCTGGAAGGGAGTTTCTTTAAGAAGCATCAAAGTGAAAGAGAGCTGGGACTCTCCCCTCTCAGCATCTCTTCTCATCTCAGGAACTCAGAAATGAGAGCAAAGCAAGCCAGCAAGCATAAAAGTGATCAAGAAACTGCAATGAAAGGTATTTTTTATTTTTTTTTCCTGCCTCATTTACAGCAGCACATAGTAAGCAGATGGCAAGTGAGGATGCAACACAGTGTATCACTAACACCTTCTGTCTCTCACATTTTCCCTCCCCTCCTCTTCCCCTGCTAAGGAGCACAAGTGGGCTAAAGGTCAGACGAGACTTTGTGAAATGGCTGACTGCGTTCTTTTCCACTTCCTTTTTCACATTTTTCTTGGTATATTCTCTAGCATCTTAGACTCAGACCATGGGGTATTTGCTCAAGGTTGTGCGATTGGAAGGAGGCTGTTATTTGTGGTGAGACAGACGGCATGCCGGATATCCGAGCAGGCGCATTGAATAATGGACCCCACAGCACCTGTTTTGTGTTTCTGGTCCTCTAGTGTACGTAAGTCATGAATTTTCCTAGCTAATGTATGTGGCGATGGGTCACTGCGAGTGCACAGGCTTACAGTCATATTCCCTTCGACGAGGATTGTGTCGACTCGAGGATTGTGTCGACTCGATTGGAGGAAGAAAACCTCCATTCTGAAATCGAACAGCTTCTCTGTTCCAAAGCAGGCCATTCATTTACACTTGGCCAGGCTTTAGATCAGGATTTGGAACATACTAAGAAAATATACTTTTCAAACGAAAGAGCAGTCCGGAATTGGGATAAATGTGCAGCGAAACAAATTAAAGCAGTACGTCATAAGAAGAAAAAAAAACCAATAATAAAAGCACAATAAAATGTAAGTAATAAAACTGTAAAATAGCTCAGAAAGTTTGGCCACTGAAAAAAGGGTTCGGGGATAGAAATAAAACGCTAAAACTTACGAGCAGGGTTTTTTTTTTTTTTTTTTTTTTTGTGATTTAATATGAAACATAACACTTCAAAAATAACAAATCGTTCGGAGAATTCAAAATGGTGGCAAAAGTGTTGCATCTTTTGCTGTCCTGTATTGATTCCAGATATTCAGTTGGAACGCAGAAGAGACTGCGAGTGTGCTGCACCACCGGGCTGCTTTTAATAAATGTGAAAACCCCAAAAAATGTTGCTTTGTCAGTTACATACACTGTACGGACAAACGTTTTGTGAATCTTGACTTTTTCAGCATATGTGCTTCTTCCTCAAACCGTTACCACAACGTTCGAGGCACACAATTGTATAGGATGCATTTGGATCTTTACATTTTTCCTTCACTTGAACTGGAAGGACACAAACCTGTTTCAGCATAACAACGATGTGCACAAAGCCAGTTTCATTAAGATATGGTTTGGAGTGGATGATCTTAAGTGGGCTGCTATATACACCTTTGGGATAAAATGAAACACTGACCACACTCCAGGTCTCCTCACCCTACAGCACTACCTGACTTTACTAACACCCTTGTGTCTGAATGAGCACAAATCTTCACAAGCACATTCCAAGATCTAGTGGATCATTTTTTCCTCCCTCATTTGCTGATGCATATTGAATGCATATGTGTGTTTTTGTGTACTTTTAAAGCTTTCCTCAGACAATCCAATCCCCCCATTTCCATTTTTAGTTGAAACCTAAATTGTATTATGTAAGATTTACAGATTTTATTTTGTAAAGAGCTAACTAATCCATCAAAATAGGTTTAGGATTTAGTTTTTTTTTTTTTTTTTACTTTTGTCAAATTTCGAACAAAACTAATGTTTATTTCCCCCCAACCCAGTGTCTGAATGAAGATTGCACATGTTGTTCGGCTCAACTGTATCCAGTAAAAGCTTATATGTACTGGTCTATAAAAAGCGTCAAATACAGCCGGATGAAAGTGCCATTTCTTTTAATTGGAGCGCTTGGCAAACTAGTAAAAAGACTGCGAAACATCCAAAGGAATGTTTCTTTTTCTGTCTAGAACAGCCCTAAAGTGCACACTTAGAGGTGTGTGTATGCGTACGCATGTTCATGTGTGTGCATGCATCTCCACAAAGACCCATATGGAACATCTATGGGCCCTGCTTGATGTTGGAAGTGGTGTGTGTGTGTGTGTGTGTGTGTGTGTGTGTGTGTGTGTGTGTGTGAGAGTTTTCTTTGACTCTTCCCTGTCATTAAAATGTCCTCTTGACAACAAGGAGCTGGTGCTGTGGGCTCAACCATATGCGCCTAGCCTGAGGCGACCCAATACGACCGAGCCAAAACAGAACCGGCCATGCGCTCCACCCTTCTGTCATTAGTCAGGGGATTTCAAGGCAGAAATTAGTGTCTGATCTCAGTAATTCCTTTGCTCCCCCAAAATAGGGCACTTTACGTGTCCTACTTCCTCGAGGGTGTGGTATGGTTTGAAGCGAAGGCAACTAAAGGAATTGCCGTTAAAATCGCTTCGAAAGCTTCAAGTCCCCCGTTTTATTCCACACGTCAACATGTCTTCTAGAAACAGGAAATCAAAGTGATGACATTGAACTGCATTTGAGAGGAACTGAGCTAAACAGATCTTCTGCTGAGCACATCAACGAAAGTGTTTTTCTTCAGTTCTAACATCTTGCACAAATTCCTAATCGGGCATGACCGATCAAAAAACAAAACAAAAAAGTTTATCATTTGCCCAGAAAAAGAAAATGTCACCCAGTTGCTCAAGCCGTAGTCACCCCGTGTTTCTCGGAAAGCCGGAAAGCAGCGCATTAGATGGCACAAAGTGACCCGGTTCAATTCATCAAAGAACAAATGAGCCAAGACTGTTCCTAAAAGCCCTTTACACATGGGCATGTGGTGAACCCAGGAAAAGGCATATGGCACATTTTGGCTTAGGCACCCAGTGCATGAAACGAGTTTACCCCAATTATGTCTCGAGCTCCATTACCCTCCCGTTACCCTTGTACATTCCTGCATCTTCAGATCCCGTTTGTCCCTTTTGTGTCATTCAGGATTCCTCTGGAGGAAGTTGAATGGGTACATGCTTTTATGGCATGTCTCACCCGTAACAGTGACACTGTTCGCTCCTTGGCCTTGTTGGCACAGTGGCACGTTGCTGGCACACACCACCATGTGTCTTCCCTGCGAGGATTCACCACAGAATTGATCTGGAGTTTGTACTTTTTTTTAATTGTTGAATAGTAAAGGAACTTAAAAGACACTTGTGACCTGGTTAATGGCGGTTTAATGGAAGCATTGTGACATTAGTGAACATCACTGACTACAGGGCCGACTCAGGCTTTCTTTATACTCGGTTCTCTCAAATACGACCAGTGATAAATCTCTGAAACTGTTCTGCAGTGTCCAGGTGTGGGTTGTGGTGGGCCACCAGATGATCAAGGGCCGTGTTCTAAATGCCTTTAAGAATAATTGAGCACACTTGCAGTTGTTTAATAAAGATTAGCACCTTTTTCATGGAAAATGAACAAAAAGTATTTTCATAAAAATGGTGTGATGTTTTGAGCTGAAGCATACTGGGAAATTGTATGTCCCCATACAGTGAATGTTGTACCAGAGAATTATAGCACTGAGGCTCCACTAGTAATTTCTAGGTTGGAGATACCTGTAGAGGGATTTCAGAACATTTGAATCTGTTATGTTCCCAGGTTTTTTTGCTCTGAAAGCCTGAGATGATTTTTGCACAGCACTTTGTGTTTCCTGAACCGGTTGAAGAATCTTGCCGAAAGCTCAATCTATGGCCAAATCTTAATCTGCTATCAAAGGCACCCAAACCCGAGTGCTTCTGCTTAAAATGAACTGTCCTGGTACTTGGCAGAAATCAGGATGTCTTCAAAAGAACCCCTAAACCTTCAGCCACAAACCGTCCCCAAAGCATCACTTAGTCTCCTCCGTATTTTCAGTGTCTGTATGAGCAGTTTTTACTGCGCGCAGTCTCCTGTATGTGATGGAAACACGACGATGGCGTACATGACCGAAATGATCCTCATCCGACCACAACACACAAAGCCAATTGTAATTCTAATGGAGCTTAGTGAAGCAAAGGTTCTGCATCTTGTGCTCTCAGGAATCGTTTCTTTCAAAACCGCACGCAGTCACGATAGTGGCATTTACCGGGTTGATTCGGCAACGTTGACGCTCTAAAGAACTGCAATTGCAAGGGATATCGGAGTATTTTGCGCCCTTCATTGTTTTCCCAGCTATTTGGGAGACCATTTTTAACAGTGTGTTTTTACGTTTTTATTTTTGTGTGTGTGTGTTTTTATAGTGGAAGTTCTTTGTTTTTTCTCTTAGTAATAAATGACCAAATGATTATATATGTGTGCAGCCTCATATTCATACCCCCAGGCAACTGTAGAGTTCCTACAGAGTGAGAAGTTTTTTGATAGAACAAATGCACATAGTTTCTCCTTTTTTGTGTGTGTGTGTGTGTGTGTGTGTGTGTGTGTGTGTGTGT
>JAAIIK010000165.1:234376-244733 GCA_014706435.1 Silurus glanis
CAGACTTTTTTTTTTTACATCATGCAGTGGCTCCCCTGTGTTTCTTGTACAACGAACCATCAAAGCTGTACAGCGTATTCAGAGAGATGTACGTGCGCTACTTCTTCAGACTTCACTCCATATCCTCCTCCCCCTCAGTAAGCATATGTTTCAGAATGTCTCACTATGCGGCTGGCGAGTGTGTTTTTCGAGGTCTGTAAATGTTCGTGTGTGTGCTGGTATGTTTCACAGGGTATAGTTTCTCTTTGTCTGCAATTCGAGAGGTTACTCCAGAGCCATCTTCCCCAGCTCTCCTATCATTTACAAGAGATTGGGGCTCAACCGTAAGTCTGAACTGCAGCGTGTCCTCCCCGCATGATGTATAGTATTATGTAGCTCTTTGAATATATTATACACATTTATATGCAGACTCAAATAAGTAGCACTGCGTCAATGCATTTACAGTCCGTCTGAAAGCTTTTGCGAGTAATTGAGTTGACCTGCGTTTATACACGTTCATATATCTTTCTATTTATTATCATGTAACATGCAATGATAATTAATATTTCATTATACTCTGCTATTGGGTCCAATGAGTCCCAGAATGAAAACCAATCTTCTTGGATTCACTATTCGAATGGCCCCATCTAGTGTTGATGATATGCACATACAAGTCTCTCCTATGTTATATATAATATATTGAGTGTCCCACATAATGCATTTACAGGGCTGGGACTAACATGGGACACACATAAATTACTGCCCTATGTGAAAGAAAAGCTGCTTGGGACTTTTGAAAGACACATTATTAAATATCTCAGCTTTCATACTTGATTATAAATGGAAATTCTCACCGCAGATTGCGTATCGCGTTTAAGTGGATGGTTCGGGCCTTCTCGGGATACCTATCCACCGACCAACTCTTGTTGTTATGGGACCGTATCCTTGGCTACGGGTCTTTAGAGGTAGTAGCAGGTGGGTCAGTGCTTCGACTTATAATCAAAAGCTACTTGGTTAAACTTGTATACTGAACTGATCTTTTAACACCTTTTTTTTTTTTCAACAGATTCAAAATAAATAAATATTAAACCTAAATGTCAGTCTGCTGCCATTTTTTTAATAAACATTACAGAAACAAAGCCTGTTATTTTGACTGACATTTGATTGGCTGTCCTCCTCGTTTCTTCCGTAGTTCTGGCGGCTGCCGTGTTCACGTTCCGTGCTGAAAATCTGATGGAGGTGACGTCACTGGCCTCGGCCGAGGTGAGCGTGTGTGCATGAGAGAAGGCGAAAGGTACTGAAATAGCGTGCTGACTTACAGCCAGCACTAGTAACCCAGTCTCCCAAAGGCACGCCTTTAGAATCGCTGGCCTGGACATTTTTAAATTCAGACCACCCTCCCTCCCTCCCTCCCTCCCTCTCGGCCCCTAAATGTCCAGAACCAAGTGCGTTACAGGTTGGGAAAAAATGTTTTTTTTTGCATTTTTTTCCCTATACAGTCGATTTCTTTAACTTGTTAAAGGCTTGTGATTGCACTTAGTTTGCTTTGCAACGATTTTTTTATACCCCCCCTTGACTGTAAGACAGATTCCTATAATGTCTTTTAATTAGTAACACTTTAATATAGTGGACTGTCACATGAATAGCTAGCATTTTAAAAGCAGCATCATTTGTTGCTGTATCAGGCGACAGTTGGATTGACAGCTGTAGTAAAATTTCATCTGAGCCTTTGGCGTGGCCCCTGGCCGTAACCCACTGACGCACAGCCTCGAGGCGAGGAAGGGAAGATGCTGCTGTGCTCTATCTGCTTGCTCACATAGCACCTGGCCCTGAAGCCCTGAAGAATGTATCATAACATACAATATTTTTAGCACCTAGGCCCTTGGGTCTGAAACTGTAGAAGCCTGCAAACATGATAGGAGCCTCTAAATTTACTCGCCACCAAGCCTAAAAGGCCAGAGCTTGAGAATGATAATGCAACTTAGTCTCAAACTCGAGCCTTTTAGGCTTTATGGCAAGTAAACAGATTGATTCTGCTTCCACATCTGAAATCCTTGCTCTGAATCAGGGTGTGCAGAACCTGACTCTGGTTGTAGTACGCACACTTTTTTGTCCTTCCAGGGTGGCTTTTGGACACCATTTTCTTCAGCAGAAACACAAAGGAATAATACAAAAGTAGGTGTGGTGGTTTAGAACAATAATTAAGACACAGTAATGTAACCCCTCGGACACTTTTCCAACAACCCCATGTCTCAATGTCTAATTCCTCACACTACAGAAATTTGCAGATCTTTATTCATTAATGAACAACAAGATGCTCTTTCTCCTGACCCTTGCACGTTTGGAAATTATACTGACGCTGGAGTTCTATAGATGTCCCAAAAATGTCTATTTTGGTATTAACAAACTATTAGCTATCTATTACACACTTTACTGGTGTTGTAGTGCACGATTTCTTTTTTTATAGGCATTCTTTTGTTTTAATTTTATTTTTTTTTATCAATCTAAGTATGTCAGAGTCAGAGTATGTGATATGTTCATTATACATCCCTGAATGAGCTATTACTATAGAAACTGGTGCCACAATATAAACGTATCGTATTTTTGTTATAACCGGCAATATTGTCAGGACAGCGCAGTGGTACAGCAGGATTTAGTACACGTAAAGTCCTTGCGCGAATACCGCTCAATTCAATTCCTAACACATCCCACTGCTTTGAAGATTCTCATTTTAAAGAATAAACTGGCATTTGTTCATTTCTCTATGTGTTCAGTGATGTGTGCCTACAAATCACCCTGACCCCATTGTGCCATACATCACTGTGTTCCTGCACTCAAACGGGTGTCGCCTTTGGTTATTTATTGTGTCCTTTTTTGTCACAGGCTGTCCTTGCTGACCTCTCAACCCTTAAGGTTATGCCCCTCCTGCAGATATTCCTCTTTGCTACAGGCATCTGAGGAGCATGATGTGAAGATGTGTGTCCTTTCAATGGGGTCAGCTGTGCCCGTGACAACCAAGTCATTTTTGTTGTTGAAACTCATCACAAATAAGTGAAAAATGAGGAGCAGAGGTGAAGAGCAAATTGTCTGTGCCATTAAAACCAGGTTTAATCCCTCTGCACCCGTCCACAACCACGGTCTAATCCAGCAGGTCTGCAGTGAATATGCAGCTTCGCAGGATTTAATACTGGCATTCTTCAGATGATTGATGGCGTCATATTACAACCTAATAGTATTTGTGACAAGTATATTGCAGCAACTTTCAGCAGTGAAAGCTGTATTACTCAGCTGCCGTGACCTTCAGAATTCTTTCGTGAAAACGATCTTAATATATGAATAGATATAACTTTATATTATAAGTAATATATGGATGTTATGCAGGATTTTTTTTTTATTTCAATAAATACAACTATGCCACACTTGCAGTTTTAAACTGATAAACATAAATCGAAGGCAGCACCGGAGGATCCTGGGAACGGAAAGCCATCCACGGTGCATTTCCACCCCAGTCCCAGTTTTCCCATCATAGGCTCACAGTGCTATGAAGCTGTTACTGGATAGAAATGGGTGAATTAATGAATCTTTTGTTGCCTCTTCATAGAATAACACATTTATGAAGTATATAGCACACGTTTGAGAGGACGTGCTATCATTTAAAAAGTACTTCCTCCAGGACTGCGTTTCATCAGACGAATAATCCGAGCTGTCTGTTGTCTCATATATTGTTTACTTTGCTCATTTCTTGGACGGGTGGAATATATAAGCTTATAATAGACCTATATGTAGTTTTTGGCTTATATGAGGTATTAAATGCATTTAAGTTTGCTGCCATTGTTTCTAGTGAAAGAAAAATTCCATGTAATAGAGAAGACTAGGAAATAAAGCTCCTTGATCTGGGAGCGAAGCTGTAATAAAATAATTAGCGCCATAAACTGATTGTGCCAGCAAATTGAAAAGGTACGCATGCAGATAAGACGCATGCCTCGGATAAAACAAGCTTTCTCCTAAATGCCAGTATATACATAGTTACATATTTAATGCACAATCATTTTGTGTTTATTGCGTTCACTGCTTGTGTATTATGTATGCTGGCTTTTTATGTCTGAGGTTCTTGATGCACACCATGGAGGCAAAAAGAACATGCTTGAAAAACAGACCTGTTGTTATGTGACAAATAAATTTGCCTAAAGCATATGATGTGGATTTTCCTTGTACTGGTTAATTACATAAATCCCTCCAAATATATAATATATCCTCAGAACAGGAAGGATCCTGGTGTGTTCTGTTTTTTGTATGATGTTTTATACCATGATGTATCGTTGCAAAGGTTCAACATTCAACATGCCAATAATTAAAATGTTGATCCTTTAAACACTGACGTATAAGAGTGGAGGAAGGTGCAGAAGTGGGATCGACAGAGCGATGAAAAAAGTAGGCAGGAGTACATGGAGATGCGGCAGCAGGTAAAGAGGGATGTGGCGAAAGCCAAGGAAAAGGCATATGAGGAGCTGTATGAGAAGTTGGACACTAAGGAAGGAGAAAAGGATTTGTACCGATTGGCCAGGCAGAGGAACCGAGCTGAGAAGGATGTGCTGCAAGTTAGAGCAATAAAGGATGGAGAGGGAAATGTAGAAAAGCAGGAAGTGGATAGGATTAGTAAGGAGAAAGTGAGAGCAACGATTAAGCAGATGATGAGTGGAAAGTCGGTAGGACCAGATGACATACCGGTAGAAGTGTGGAGATGTTTAGGAGAGATGGCAGTGGAGTTTTTAACCAGATTGTTTAACAGGATTTTGGAAGGTAAGAGGATGCCTGAGAAATGGAGAAGGAGTTTGCTGGTACCGGTTTTTAAGAATAAGGGAAATTTGCAGACCTGCAGTAACTACAGGTGAATAAAGTTGATGTTGAGGAGTTGTGGTATTGTATGAGGAATTTAGGTGTGTCAGAGGAGTAAGTGAGGGTGGTGCAGGACATGTATGAGGACAGTGTGACAGCAGTGAAGTGTGCAGTAGGAACGACAGACTGGTTCAAAGTGGAGGTTGGACTGCATCAAGGATCGGCTCTGATGGACAGATTGACGACGAGGTCAGACAGGAGTCTCCATGGACTATGATGTTTGCTGATGATATTGTGATTTGTGGTGAGAGTAAAGAGCAGGAGGAGAAGAGCCTGGAGAGGTGGAGGTACATGCTGGAGAGAAGGGGAATGAAAGTCAATAGGAGTAAGACAGAGTACATGTGTGTGAATGAGAGGGAGGGCAGTGGAGTGATGCGGTTACAAGGAGAAGAGGTGGAGAAGGTGGAGGAGTTTAGGTACCTGGAGTCAACAGTGCAGAGTAATGAAGAGTGTGATATAGAAATGTGAAGAAAAAAGTGCAGGCAGGGTGGAGTGAGTGTAGAATAGTTGCAGGAGTGATTTTAGGACTGTGGTGAGACCTGTGATGTTGTATGGTTTAGAGACAGTGGCATTGAGTAAAAGACAGGAGGTGTAGCTGGAGGTAGCAGATCTGAAGATGTTGAGGTTTTCGTTGGGAGTGACGATGATGGAGAAGATTAGAAACGAGTTTATAAGAGGGACGGCGCATGTAGGAAGTTTTGGGGACAAAGTGAGAGAGGAGAGATTGAGATGGTTTGGACATGTGCAGAGGAGAGACATGGGGTATATCGGTAGGAGAATGCTGAGGATGGAGACCCCAGGAAGGAGGAGAAGAAGAAGGCCAATTGGAAATGTCTGCAAAACAGGTTAGTTTGTGTTTTCATTTTATTATAGCAGCTATAAACAGCTGTTACCTTTTCAATCTTTTTAAGGTAACAACAAAAAACCCACAAAGCCTTGTGGCAAAAAATAAATAAAAATAAAGGTGACATTGGATACTTATTCCAGAAATGCTAAATATGTGTCTGCAGTGTCACAGATAATTTTTTCGTGTACATCAAGAAATTATTAGGTATAAACACATTAATATAAACTTCACCTTGCATTTACCGGTACTATTTTCATCAGCATCCTCCACCCATTTTGAATCATACTTACTTCATATATTTATACACAGATATTGCAAAAGTATATCAAAAAAAGTTTATCAGAGTTTTTAAAACATGAGTATCTGTACTTCTACTTAAGTACAGATACTCATGTTTTAAAAAACTCTGATAAAAGTTGATGTACTCGCTACACTTTTTTACTCAAATTAAAGTTAAGAAGTTTGGGCTCTAAAATGTATTTAAGTAAAAAGCAGCCATTACTACTACCTGTTTTAGTGTCACGCTGGTAACTGGACCTCATGACATATTAATATATTAATACAAAAGAATGTACATTTTTCTATTATTTTTTTCGCTGACTCCTTTGGACTCATCCATGTTAGTCATAATTCTTCTAGCCTTCGTAGGTTAGCCTACGTCTGTGGTGTGTGAGAGCCAGGAAATGATACACTGGTAGTAGAACGAAAAAGCCACGCAATGACAAGAAATATGTCGATGGGCTGAAAACGTGAGAACAAAAAATATTGACATTTCACCATATAGATTAAAACTAAAGTAACGAGTCTGGTTTAAAAATGTAAGAAGTAGAAAGTACAGATATTTGTGACAAAATGTAATGAGTGAAAGTAAATTGTCCAAAAAATAAATTGTTAAATAATTAGATACCCAAAAAACTTACTTAAGTGCAGTAAGTATTTGTACTTCATTACTTCCCACCTCTGCTTATACATATACTTACTGGAATCATTCAAACTCCATATAAGTGATAAAAGCTTCACACACTTAAACTTTCTTTCGGCTTCTCCCGTTAGGGGTCGCCACAGCGGATCATCCGCATGTTTGATTTGGCACATGTTTTTACGCTGGATGCCCTTCCTAACGCAACCCTCCCCATTTATCCGGGCTTGGGACCAGCACTAAGAGTGGCTGGGGTTGGTTCCCTGACCGGGGATCGAACCCGGACCGCAGCGGTGAGAGCGCCGCATCCTAACCACTAGACCACCAGGGGACTTGATAAAAGCTTCACACATTTATTTAAATTGATCATTGTCATTTCTCACATCGATGCCAACTGTGATGGTCACTCATCCTCTGCTAGATAATACAAAAAACCTTCAGAAACACGTTACAGTTCTCGCTATGATGAGCAATAATGAGAGGAGAGGTTTTTACTTGTCACATATACATTACAGTTCACTGAAATTCTTTCATCACATATCCCAGCTTGTTAGGAAGCTGGGGGTCAGAGCACAGGGTCAGCCATGAAGTAGAGCCCCTGAAGTAGAGGGGGTTAGGGACCTTACTCGAGAACCTTAAGTACCGAGACACCGTTTTAAAATGTCCACCATTTGTTACATACCTATGCTGATGTTTTGAACAAAATATTTAGATTGTGGATTTAGACAAAGCTCATTTAATCATCATTAACTTAGCAGCGAGGCACTCAGACTTACAGTAAAGCTCTCGCTTAACTTCTTTGCCATGTGCTTAGCCTGTCCATATCCTTCTGCACATTGCTTGGCTGTCTGCCTCCTTTGCGCTCGCCTGTGTGCTCATATCAAATTATGCCTCTCTTCAGTTTTTCTAAGCTGCTTCTCACTCTCTGTGCCTCACACACACATACACACACTGGCTCTGCAAGGTGGCCTTTCTGGGTCTATCTGCCACCTGTTTGCACAGCTTCCCACGCCATGACCTGCTCATGGCTTATGAATCCTTACTCGTCTTTGAAGATCTGTTATTCTTGTATTGAACTTTACATAGCATTGCCTAAAGGGTTTTAAAGTTTTCCGTCTGAGGATCAGAATCTCGGCAAAGGCATAAGAAACTGAATCACACCTGGCATCTAATCCAATTCAAATTCAGCAGTTAACTATAACAGTCTGAAATGCTTTAGACATTTACATTTAGTATGTTTCTTTTTTCCCTTCATTTTGTTTCATTATTAAGTACTAGAAATTAAGTAACTCTCTCTCTCTCTCTCTCTCTCATTTATGTTTATATATGTTTGCCCCCCTTCCTGATTTCTTATTTTTTTTGCATGTTTGTCACACTTTAATGTTTCAGATCATCTAACTAATTGAAATATCAGTAAAAGATAACACAAGTGAACACAACATGCAGTTTTTAAATGAAGGTTTTTATTATTGAGGGAAAACAATCCAAAACTACATGGCTCTGTGTGAAAAAGTGTTTGCCCCCTAAACCTAATAACTGGTTAGGCCCCCCCTTAGCAGCAACAACTGCAATCAAGCGTTTGCAATAACTTGCAATGAGTCTGTTACAGCGCTGTGGAGGAATTTTGCTCCACTCATCTATGCAGAATTGTTGTAATTCAGACACATTGGAGGGTTTTCGCAATAAGATTTAGGTCAGGACTTTGACTAGGTCACTCCAAAGTCTTCATTTTGTTTTTTTTCAGCCATTCAGAAGTGGACTTGCTGGTGTGTTTTGGATCATTGTCCTGCTGCAGAACACAAGTTTACTTCAGCTTGAGGTCACGAGTAGATGGCCGGACATTCTCCTTCAGGATTTTTTGGTAAACAGCAGAATTCATGGTTCCATTTATCACAGCAAGTCTTCCAGGTCCTGAAGCAGCAAAACAGCCCCAGACCATCACACTACCACCACCATATTTTACTGTTGGTATGATGTTCTTTTTCTGAAATGCGCTGTTACTTTTACGCCAGACGGAATGGGACACACACCTTCCATCAGTCCACAGAGTATTTTCCCAAAAGTCTTGGGGATCATCAAGATGTTTTTTGGCAAAACTGAGACGAACCTTTATGTTCTTTTTGCTCAGCAGCGGTTTTCGTCTTGGAACTCTGCCATGCAGACCATTTTTGCCCAGTCTCATTCTTATGGTGGAGTCATGAACACTGACCTTGACTGAGGCAAGTGAGGCCTGCAGTTCTTTGGGTGTTGTTGTGGTGTCTTTTGTGACGTCTTGGACAAGTTATCGCTGTGCTCTTTGGGTAATTTTGGTCGGCTGGCCACTCCTGGGAAGGTTCTCCACTGTACCATGTTTTTGCCATTTGTGAATAATGGCTCTCACTGTGGTTCGCTGGAGTCCCAAAGCTTTAGAAATGTCTTTATAACCTTTTCCAGACTGATAGATCTCAATTACTTTCTTTCAGATTTTTTTCTGAATTTCTTTGGATCTCGGCATGATGTCTAGCTTTTGAGGATCTTTCGGGTCTACTTCACTTTATCAGGCAGGTCTTATTTCAGAGATTTCTTTATTTGCTCTATATATACTCTACAGATATATATATATATATATATATATATACCTGTAGAGAGAGAAAGAGAGAGATAGATAGATAGATAGATAGATAGATAGATAGTGACAAGATGACATTAGGAAGAAAACACTGAGAGGAGCTAGACTGCAAAAGGGAACCTTTCCTAATCTGGGTGACACTGGATATTATGATTATAAAAGAATCACTTTTATAACTGTTTACTCTGGTCATATGTGTGAAATTATGTCACCAGGAATTTTATTATAGTTTCATCATGAAGTCCATTTTGTTAAACAAGTTTACTGATGGAGGCTTGATTGCGAAACAGTTTACGGAATTTGTAGGTCTATAACACATTGTTTCAAATCTGTTCATATCCACAGTAATCCTGTGTATTGTTAATCTGTGGACCAGTGCTGCCAATGGAAGTGACTTTATTTAATCAAATCCGGTGACTTTTTGAGCAGATGTTAGTGACTGTCCTGTGCTCAACATAGCTAGTTCTTTAGATCACATCACAGCTGCTGGTTATACAAATGAATTACACTTGTGCAATTATATCGTCATTGTTCCACATGTCCAAATTACCGATCAGTATTTCCCCTAGTGACTAATCAGTGCACACCATTGTCTGTCCCACATGTGCATTTATTTATTCTTTGTTTGATTTTTTTCTATGCAACGTCCATAAGTAATAAAAGGTCTTGGTATTCCATCATTAACCAGTTCCTTCATTTCTATTTCCCAGGTACTTTCTGCCTTTATTAACAAATTATTTTAATTCCAACATTTAATGCGATATACATACACACATGCAAATATATTATTATCTTCTTTTTGAGTATGTTTTTGATAGAAATAATTGTGTAAACATGTAATAGTTTGGATTCCCCTTGTAAATAAATAGCTTTGTTACAGTAATAATACATGTATTACTATTTTAATAAACCTTTATAGTATGTAAATGCCTACATAAATCTACCTCCCCACAGCATTTAAAAATATGCAAATGAGCATATCAAACCTATGAATATGCAATTACTAAATGAGTCAATAGTGTCATGCATGCATTTATCTATTGGTAGGCTTTCAAAAAGTTGAAACTCAACCCAATACATACACAATACAATATCTATCTATCTATCT
>JAAIIK010000165.1:272983-287944 GCA_014706435.1 Silurus glanis
AGAGGTAGCTGATATGATGGAAAGGAGAAATGAAGATGTGTGTGTTCAGGAGATCGAGTGGAAAGAAAGTATGGCTTTAAACTTTTCTACCATGGTGCCATCCGCACCAGAGAGAAAGAGAAATGGTGTAGAGGTGATCCTGGAGGAAGAGTACAGTGTAGTGGAGGTGAAGAGAGTTTCTGATAGGTTGATGAACGTGAAGCTGGAAGTTGAAGGGTTGATGATAAATACAATCAGTGCCTATGCTCCACAAGTGGGTTGTGAGATGGAGGAGAAGGGAAAAAAAGGAGTAAGTTAGATGAAGTGCTATCTAGGAATGAAAGATTGGTGATTGGGGCAGACTTCAATTGTCTTTTTATTGAAGGGAACAGAGGTGATGAAGATGTGATGGGTAGGTATGGCCTTAAGGAGAGGAATGTGGAAGAGCAGATAGTGGTAGATTTTGATTAAAAGGATATTTTCATATTTTAAGAAGAAGGCAGAGCATACCGTGACAGAGTGGAGTAAGGTTGCACACAGGTGGACAACATTCAATGCAGGAGAAGGAGATTGGAGACTGTAAGGTTTTGGAGGAAGGAGGAAGACTATAGTGTGAGTGTTAGGGTCCTGTTGGACCCTACCCTTGTTTGCCCCCTGGTGTTTCTCTTTCCCCATTTTTGTTCATTTCCTCTTCTACCTCTCCCACCCCAAAAAACAGTATGGTTTCATGCAGAGGAAGAGCACTATGGACGCAAGATTTGCTTTAAGGATGTTGATAGAGAATTAGGTCAGAATGAGTTGCATTGTGTGTTTGTGGATTTTGAGAATGCGTATGACAAGGTGCCGAGAGAAGAGTTGTGGTATTATATGAGGAGGTCAGGTGTGGCAGAGAAGTATGTGAGGGTGGTGCAAGACATCAACTATTTCAGCTTCATTCAGCAAGTGCATTGATGACGTGACCATCTCCAAGACCATCACCACACGCTCCAACCAGAAGCTTTGGATGACTGCTAAGGTGTGTGCACGGCTAAAATCAAGAGACTCCGCCTTCAGAGCAGAGGACAAGACGGCCTTAAAGACAGCAAGAGCCAAAATGTCCCGTGCAATCAGAGAGGCAAAGCACACACACTCCAAGAGAATCCACGGCCACTTCAAGGACAGCAGAGACACCCGGTGCATGTGGCAGGGTGGCAGGGCATCCAGGCGATCACGAACTACAAGACAACTTCACCTGCTTGTGACCATGATGCCTATGCGCTGAATGACTTCTATGCCCAGTTCGAGGTACAGAACAACATGGCGGCAAGGAAGACCACCCCTCCTCCTAGTGACCAGGTGCTCTGTCTTACCACAGCTGAAGTGAAGAAAACTCTATGCAGAGTTAACCCAAGTTAAGTCTGCTGGACTTCCGTGAGTGCTCAGGGATTGTGCAGAACAGCTAGTGGATGTCTTCACCAACATCTTCAGCATCTCCCTGAGCAGCACAGTTGTTCCTACGTGCCTTAAGGCGATGACCATCGTTCCCGTGCCGAAGAATTCGACTGTCTTCTGCCTCAATGACTATCGTCCCGTCGTGCTCACACCCATCATGATGAAGTGCTTCGACAGCGTATCTTTACGTATCTTCCAAAACTGCTTGACGGACGATGCCATCTCCACGACCCTTCATCTGGCCCTCGCCCACCTGGACAACAAGGACTCATATGTACGAATCCCTCCCCCTGTAACTGGATCCTGGACTTCCGGACTGGTAGACCTCAGTCAGTCCGGATCGGAAACAGCATCTCCAACACCACACTGAGCACTGGGGCACCTCAGGGCTGTGTGCTCAGTCCATTGCTGTTCACTGTGCTGACTTACGACTGTGTAGCAATGCACAGCTCGAATTACATCATCAAGTTTGCTGAAGACACAACCGTGGTGGGTCTCATCAGCAAGATTGATGAGTCAGCATACAGCGAGAAGGCGCAACGGTTAACAGCCTGGTGTGGAGCAAACAACCTGTCTCTGAAAGTTGACAAAATAAAAGAGATGGTTGTTGACTTCAGGAGAGCACAGAGCGACCATTCTCCACTGATCATTGATGGATCCTCCATGGAGATCGTCAAGAGCACCAAATTCCTTGGTGTTCATCTGGCGGATAACCTCACCTGGTCACTCAACACCAGCTCAATCACCAAGAAAGCCCAGCAGCGACTCTACTTCCTAAGAAGGCTGAGGAAAGCCCATCTCCCTCCCACCATCCTGACCACGTTCTAAAGAGGGACCATTGAGAGCATCTTGAGCAGCTGCATCACTGCCTGGTTTGGGAACTGCACCGTCTCGGATCGCAAGACCCTACAGTGAAGACGAATGAGAAGATCATTGGAGTCTCTCTCCACTCGATTATGGACATTTACGCCACACACTGCACGTGCAAAACCAACAGCATTGTGGGCGACCCCACACACCCATCACACATACTCTTCACCCTCCTGCCATCAGGGAAGCAGTTCCGAAGCATTCGGGCCGCCACATCCAGACTTTGCAACAGTTTATTCCCTTAAGCCATCAGGCTTCTCAACACAGAAATGCACTAAAAATCACGTACACACACACACACACACACACACACACACACACACAACTGTGCGACTGATCTGTACAACCCGGACAATCGTACTCACTTCACACATCCATGCCCATTTTTTATCACCCCATTACTACAAACTGTTTACATGCCCGTAAGGGACGGTGCTGTGAGGATTGGGCAGCAGTCAGAGGCGGGGGCCTGCTTAGACTGCTGCCCCCGCGACCCGTATTACGGATAAGCGGGAGAAAATGAATGAATGAATGAATGAATGAATGTTTACATTCTGTTTTTGCACATATTTTCTTGACTGCTGCTATTGTTTTTTTTTTTGCACAAACCATTTTGTTTACATTTTTGTTTAATTACTTGTTCACTCCTGTACTCAGTACTGCACTGTGTAATATACAGCAGGTTTACTGGTGGCACTTTTTTGTGTTTTGTGTATTTGTCCTACACTGTCTTGTGTTGTCTTTGCAACAGGTTGCACACGATGCACTTTATGTGGTGAGGACACTTACTAGTCCTTACCCCTGTGTTTACTGTTATATAGCTTTATGTTGTTTTATGTAGCACCATGGTTCTGGAGGAACGTTGTTTCATTTCACTGTGTACTGCATCAGCTATATATGGTTGGAATGACTATAAATGCTTCTTGACTCTTGAACTGTATGAGGACAGTGTTACAGCAGTGAAGTGTGCAGTAGGAACAACAGACTGGGATTGCATCAAGGATTGGCTCATGTAGGAACGTGAGGGACACGATTGAGATGGTTTGGACATGTGCAGAGGAGGGACATGGGGTATATATCGGTAGAAGAATGCTGAGGATGGAGCCACCAGGAAGGAGGAAAAGAGGATGGCCAAGTAGGAGGTTTATGGATGTGGTGAAGTAAGACATGCAGGTAGTTAGTTTGAAAGAGGCAGATGTAGAGGACAGAGTAGTATGGAGACTGATGATCCACTGTGGCGACCCTTAACCTTTTAGCATTTACCTCCACTTTTGGGACTTACAGCTGAAAATGACCTACCTAAATTTAAGTGTTAACAGTTCCTGACAAAAGTGGGCTACCTACACAATTAAGATATTTTTGGAAAGAAGATACTTTGGGCTTTACTGCCCATCATTCAAAGTTGATAATGCTCAAAAAGATAAGTTATAGATGATTAAGTGTCTTGAATATATATTTCATGCATTGAATTTTTTTATTTATTTCATATATAAATACATGAAATCAGTCCTGTAGCATTCCAGAAAAGAACTAGTAGGTTGAAAGCCACATGTCTCAGGGGATTATATTTAAAATTTATATATATATTTAAAACACACACACACACACACACACACACACACACACACACACTTTTCAAGCATTTTTCTTATAAAAACCAATGGACAATAAAACGTATAACATTGTTTAAAACTATAAAGGAAAATATATTGTAATTCAAATTAAATTAAAATTTTCAATCCCAATGCAGATCAATAGGTTGCTGTTGTCACTCCGCCCCAAGAATATTTCTCATCGCTGCTTTGTGCAAATGTCCGATAAAAAAAACTTTTTTGACTGTCCATTGTTTTTTCTTTGTGTTCATTCTTTTTGTAAACAAAGCCCAGTTAGCACGAGCTGGAAACAGCTGTTTGTGCAGAACTAAGCGCTGCATCCACTTCCTGCCAGGTGCGTCACAGTGCACGTGCTGCACTTTTTGCCACTAAGATCTTCTAAAGAGTAATAAAACTAAGAACTTGCTTATGTGTGGAATACATTCCATCTGTATCATCATCTTTCGGCTGCTCCCATTAGGGGTCGCCAGAGTGGATAATCTCTCTCACTTTGTCCCCAAAACGTCCTACATGCACTCCCAAAGAAAATCTCAACATCTTCAGCTCTGCCACCTCCAGCTCCACATCCGGTCTTTTAGACAATGCCACTGTCTCAAATCACAGAACAATTCACTGTCAAATCATAGAACATAAAAGGTCTCACCACAGTTCTATACACTTTCCCTCTCACTCTTGGAGACACTCTTCTATCACAAATCTCCTGCCACATTTCTCCACCCACTCCACCCTGCCTGCACTCTTTTCTTTACTTCTCTAACACACTCTCCATTACTTTGCACTGTTGACCGTAGGTACCTAAACTCATCCACCTTCACCACCTCTTCTCCCTGCAACCGCATCACTGCACTGCCCTCCCTCTCATTCACACACATGTACTCTGTCTTACTCCTACTGACTTTCATTCCCCTTCTCTCCAGCGCGTACCTCCACCTCTCCAGGCTCTTCTCAACCTGCTCCCTACGCTCACCACAAATCACAATATCATCCACAAACATCATAGACCATGGAGACTGTCTGACCTCGTCCGCCAACCTGTACACTGGAAAGGGCTCAGAGCCGATCCTTGATGCAGTCCAACCTCCACCTTAAACCAGTCTGTTGTTCCTACTGCACACTTCACTGCTGTCACACTGTGCTCATACAAGTCGGGCACCACCCTCACATACTTCCACCTGACTTCCTTATACAATACTACAACTTATCTCTCGGCACCTTGTCGTACGCTTCCTCTAAATCCACAAACACACTATGCAACTCATTCTGACCTCCATGGTGTGAGTGATCAACTTTATTCCCCTGTATTTACTGCAGGTCTGCACATCACCCTTATTCTTAAAGATCGGTACCAGCACACTACTTCTCCATTTCTCAGGCATCCTCTAATCTTCCAAAATCATGATAAACTATCTTTTTAAAAACTTCACTGCCATCTCTCCTAAACATCTCCATGCTTCTACCAGTATTTCATCTGATCTAACCGACTTTCCACTCTTCAACTTCTTAATCGCTGCTCTCACACCCTCCTTACTAATCCTATCCACTTCCTGCTTCACCATCTCCACACCATCTAACCTTCTCTCTCTCTCTCTCTCTCTCTCTCTCATTTTCCTCGTTCATCAGCTGCTCAAAAAACTCCCTCCATCTTCTGAACACACTGTCCTCACTAGTCCACACATTTTCACCTCCATCCTTAATTGCTCTAACTTGCAGCACATCTCAGCTCAGTCCCTCTGCCTGGCCATTTGGTATAAATCCTTTTCTCCTTCCTTAGTGTCCAACTTCACATACAGCTCCTCATATGCTTTTTCCTTTGCTTTCACCACATCGCTCTTTACCTGCTGCGGCATCACCTTGTACTCCTGCCTACATTTCTCTTTACTTTAACGATCCAAATTCTGTTTTGCCAACCTCTTTCTCCTTATGCTGTCCTGCACTTCCTCATTCCATCACCACGTCTCTTTGTCTTCCTTTCTATTTCCAGATGTCACACCAAGTACCTTTCTAGCTGTCTCCCTTTTCATTTCTGCAGTAGTTGCCCAATCATCCAGCACCTCTTCACCACCACCGAGCCCCTGTCTGACCCTGAATCTCACACTACATTATTCCTCCTTCAGTTTCCACCATCTTAAACAGACCAAAATCACCATACAGACGACTATCCGATATTGTCCAGCTACACCATCCCCCACCAACACCTTACAGTCTCCAATATCCTTCAGGTTGCATCTACTACATAGAACATCTGTCCACCTGTGTGCACCTTCCTCCACTCTTTTACATCACCCTATGCTCCTCCTTCTTAAAATAAATATTTACCACTGCCATTTCCATCCTTTTAGCAAAATCTAACACCATCTGCCTTTCCATATTCCTCTCCTTAAGGCCATTCCTACCCATCACCTCCTCATCAGCTCTGTTCCCTTCACCTACATGCCCATTTAAATCTGCCCCAATAACCAATCAGTCATTCCTGGTCTTCACCACTTTATCTAACTCACTCCAGAAATTTTCCATCTTCTCTATCTCACAACCCACTTGAGGCTCATAGGCACCACTTGGTCTCCTAAACACATTTATACCTTTCTCCTGTCCATCATATCAGCTACCTCTTTCCCTTTATTAGTCATAGTACCAAAATTTTGAGTACCAACCCTAACCTCCACTCTCCTCCACTTTCTTTTTCTGCTGTCTCTATAGACATCTTTCCTTTTCTCCTTCTCCTCCTTCAGACAACAGTAGCCCAATTTCCACCGGTACCCTCAGAATAAGAAGGTTTATTTGCCAAGTGTGTTGACACACACAAGGAATTTGGTTCCAGCTGTTAGTGAAAGTAAAGACATAAATAAAACTATACATTCAACTTGGACTATACAAGACAAAAACAAACAAGACAAAAACAGACTATACAAGACCTATACAGTATGAGTATTAAATAGGGATACAGATTATATGACTGATCAGTAATGTACGTAAAGTGTGAGAGTGCATTGTAGTGCAACCCCGGCCTCGACCGATCCGGTATGAATTTCTGATTCATGTTCCGCATATTTGATTTGGCATGTTTTACACTGGATTCCCTGCCTAAAGCAACTCTCCCCATTTATCTGGGCTTGGAACCGACATTAAGAGTGCACTGGCTTGTGCAACCCTAATGGCTGGGTTACAAACCTCCCATATATTTTTAGAGATCTGCACTCATTGGCTACATATTCCATCAATCGTGTTGTTTCAATAATGCTACTAGCAGGAAATAAAAGGTTTGAAATAATAGGTGGTGCATAACAAACGTCACCACCACACCAGCAGAGAGTGGATGTTCCGGCCTGAGATTCTGCCTTTCTTTGATTTTCTTTTAGTGGGTGGTCTCATTTGTTTTGTAACACTATTTTATACCAGCCATATTTGTTTTTTTTATACCACCAAGATGTCATTTTTAACACGAATGTTATTCTGAAACATATACAAACAATACACCCCCGAGGAACTGTGATGTAAACAAAAGAATAACCATCTAAATTACAACGCTCTTGTTTTGTTGGACCAAAAATGCATTGCGGCAAGTTGTTCAGTTGACCCTTATCTTTCCAAGTAAACCGGGATTTTCAGCAGTGGATGTGTTTCTAACTCGTTATTACAATCACAGTGTAAGTACCATGTTTTTGAATGCATGTTGTTGGTGTGTACTACTTACATGAAATCAGCAAATACATTTGTTATACATTTTTTTAATTGAAAAAAATGGGATGTAAAATCGATGCTTGAGGCTTTAACCTTTAGAATAACAGTTTTTCATTGTTACTCTTGTCCCTTTTCATTAAACCTATTGCTAAACATTAACACCCCCGAACAATGGGTTCCCTTTCAGGAACTTGAGCTGCATCGGAACGCTTTGGGAACGCGACCACGTTGTACACGCTCTAAAATAATGTGTAATCAGTCAAAATTGGATGCAGGGTGAGGTCACGACCAGGAAGTATAAAACGCACAGAGTACCAAGATGCCGCTAGTGAGGTCGGCTGCTGTCGTGCTCCGTCTAGGCTTTTGTCTTTTTTGTCTATTGCATATATTTAATTTCATAGACACCATTCTCTTTATATAAGATGGCCATTATTACATATGACAGAGCGACTTATATCTATTGGTCTACAATCTACTCACCTTTCGCAGTTTTTAAACTCATGCTGGCTGAGCGAGGTCCTGAGGAAGGACAAAGGACGCGACCCGTACCAGCGTCTGCGAGGGATCTTGACCTTTGCTGAGGGCACGCGCACACCGCGCTCCCTTACCTAGTATCCTGTTTGCCAATGTCCAGTCTCTGGAAAACAAGCTTGATGACCTCAGGGCAAGGGTCAAGATCCAGAGGAACATTTGGGACTGCAACCTTCTCTACTTCACGGAGACATGGCTGAACCCAGCAGTACTGGACCACACATTTCAGCCAGCTGAGTTTTTCTCGATTCATCGCATGGACAGAACAGGAGTCGGAGAAGTCAAGGGAAGGTGGAGTGTGTCTGATGGTGAATAACCACTGGTGCGACAGCACAAGCATTGTTCCCCTTTTCACACTCCGGCACACCAAATCTGGAACTACTGACCATCAAATGCCGGCCTTTCTATCTACCGCGAGAATTCAGCTCGGTCATAGTCAGTGCCATTTATATTCCAACTCAAGCGTACATGGACACTGCGATATGGCATTTACACGAGACAATAACACTAAACCAAACACAGCATCGGGACGCTGCGCTCATTGTGGTGGGAGACTTTAACAGTACCAAATTCAAGCGCAAATTGGCGCAGCATTGCCGTGTCCATGTCCGTGGCATTGGTTCGCGGACATGGTAGCCCTCCTTGAGCACCCACCCTGGAAGATTCCTCTGAGGAGGGATCTCCTCTCCCAGGCTGGGCCGCCATAGTTCACCCCCACCTGGAGTTGTGGAGGCTGTGGCCCTCAGGGGCCACAGCGCCGAGGTTCTGGTCTCTCCACCGAGGTGGTAAGACCATTCTCCACTCCAGAGCTCCCTCCACAAGGAGGTTATATGCCGCAAGGTGGCGCCTGTCCTGCACGTGGTGTGAGCACCACCATTTGGATCCAGTCCACTGCCCGGTTGGTTCAGTGCTAGCAATTCCCCAGGACAGTTCGCTAAAGTGTTCGTTCCGTCCACCCTAGAGTCTACGCATTCACCATTTCGGTGCATCATGCCCCTGATCAGGCCCAAAAAGGTGAACCGGCTGTGCCCGGTGCGAGCACTGACTTACGTCCACAGGACGGGTCCCTGGAGGGAGCTGACCAACTGCTCGGCCCTCTGCTAAATAAGCAGACCCTAAGCAGATGGATCATTAATGCCATTGTATCCTCTTATGAGTCCTCTGGTCTCCCCGCTCCATTCGGTGGGCAGAGCTCACTCGACCTGGAGTGTGGCAGCCTCTAGGCCTGGTCCTCTGGAATACCCCTCCTAGACATCTGCAACGCTGTGGGCTGGTTGACCCCACTGAAGTTGTCCGGTTTTACAACCTGAGAAGCCGGAGAAGTTTCCTCACTCACACACTCAGAAAGAAGGAGCAGGTGTAAGGAGCGCTGAAGCCAAATTAAAATTATGGATGACAAAAAAAAAAGTTTTGACCCTCAGGAGCCCAATTCAGAAAACTAGAGGAGAGGTTTGGGGAAACGTGCAAAAGATAAAGGTGTGTATGCAGCTCTATCGCTTATCTTGGTTTGCGGATAGTAAAAGCTAATGCATTTAATAAAATAGGCTGATAACTGTATATCACTTAGGTTATGCAGTGTTGTCAGTGTTTTTACACATAGAACAAAACTTTTTTTTTTTTTTAACTTGCATTACATTATAATTTGTAGTATGCAGTTTATTGTAATGCGTGTGTAGCAACAAAACAATTACAGCCTAACTAGTCTAGGTGGATTGTGGTTAAACAGCACTTAATGATTTGGTTACCTTTAATTGAGGTGATGTCATAAAGGTTTTCTGTGATTGTACTGAATAGGTCTTGAACTGAGTTCAGTAATAGGAATCTCCAGTGCAGCTTAAAAGTCTAATTCAAGACATATATTATAAGAATATAGATGTTGTATGTACCTTATGCCAAATAGCCAAGGAGTTGTATGGTTCTTGGTTCTGAGAATTTGATCAATTGTGCAAAATGATGTGTATTTAATTGTGCAAGAAATGTATGGAGTGATATGTATACATGCAATTGAGCTATCCAGAAATATATCCAAATTTGTGGACTGTTCTGAGAATATGTTTTTACTCTTCCAGTGAAGGTAGCTGATGCAGAGAGGAGCTTTTTCAAAGCTAAAAGAAATCAATGGGGGAGGCATTGGGTCTTGGCCTGGTTCACCCAGGGCATAATTCAAGCTTGAACCGGTTGGTGGTATCTACTTATCACAAACATTCAGTTCAGCATTAGTTCAACATCAGGCAGAACATTTTTATAGGAATAAATGATGGAAGAAACTCCTGACTCTAATTTGCCACACCATGGCCTTATTTGCATGATTTTGCATGAAGTTGTTGAAAAAAGTTATTGGTTTTGGGCTCATGATAATTTATTAGACCCATCAATCAATCAGTGTCCAACTCATTAATATCATTGTATTAATAGACTGGTGTGCTAAGAGTAACTTTAGTCTTTTCACGTAAACTGAGTTGATTAAGCAAAGAGCCTTGTGATGCAAATTATAATAGTAACATTATAGCTTAAAAAAAATCTTAATATTAGTATACTTAAGTACATTTGAAGGCAAATATTATTGTACTTTTACTCAAGTGAAAGTTAAAAGGGAGCACTTTTT
This sequence comes from Silurus glanis, assembly GCA_014706435.1. Classification (NCBI taxonomy): domain Eukaryota; kingdom Metazoa; phylum Chordata; class Actinopteri; order Siluriformes; family Siluridae; genus Silurus; species Silurus glanis. Next base: position 283,691 of record JAAIIK010000165.1, read on the forward strand.
CTTGAGTAATATTTTACCTCTCTACTTTAACTTAACTACATGCTTTGTGTATTTCATCCACCACTGAGTAGCAGAACAAAATATTTTATATTATATGGTATTATATTTATATTGTTGTTATCTGAACCTTTTCGTTCTTAATTATCTTAAATTGCTCAACAATAGATAGAGTGCAATAAGATATCATGATCCAGTAAAAAAAAAAAAAAAAAGGTAAAAAAAGAATAAATTATATGGATATTGGGCCACTATGACGCACCAAAACAGTTTTGAGAAACCTTTACATTTTTTCTAATAATCTGGAACATTTCTGAAGGTGTGAAAGGTATTCCCTAATTATTTATTTTTGATAATAGTAGTGTCTACCATAGGTGTACAGATAGTTTGAAATCTCTTACTTCAAGCTACACCAAATAATTTTTGTCCTCTCAAACTATTTTGCCAACTCTCATGTCCTTCAATTCAAATAAAATAGTGATCAGGAGTGACTTAAACATCTAATGGAAGAAGTTTACATTTTACCCATTTACATCATACTCATTCCAGCACAATGTTTCTCACAGCAGAACATAGCCACTGGTTTTTCCTTTAAATTGTCACTACTCTGTAGGAAAGCCTGCATTAGGTATTAGACTGTTAATTAGCAAATCTGATGGCTGAAGGAGGAGAAGGAGAGGAGGAAGACTTCTACAGAGACGGCAGGGAAAGGAGAAGTGTAGGAGAGTGGAGGTTCGGGTTGGTACTTTAAATGTTGGTACTATGACTGGTAAAGGGAGAGAGATAGCTGATATGATGGAGAGGAGAAAGGTAGATATGTTGTGTGTTCAGGAGACCAAGTGGAAAGGGAGTAAGGCCAGGAACATTGGAGGCAGGTTTAAACTGTTCTATCATGGTGTGGATGGAAAGAGAAATGGTGTAGGGGTGATTCTGAAGGAAGAGTACAGTAAGAGTGTAGTGGAGGTGAAGAGAGTTTCTGATAGGGTGATGAACGTGAAGCTGGAAGTTGAAGGGATGTATTGAAGGGAGTATTTTGAGCAGCTGATGAATGAGGAAAATGAGAGAGAGAAAAGGTTAGATGATGTGGAGATTGTGAAGCAGGAAGTGGATAGGATTAGTAAGGAGGAAGTGAGAGCAGCGATTAAGAGAATGAAGAGTGGAAAGTCGGTTGGACCAGATGACATACCGGTAGAAGCATGGAGATGTTTAGGAGAGATGGCAGTGAAGTTTTTAACCAGATTGTTTAACAAGATTCTGGAAGGTGAGAGGATGCCTGAGGAATGGAGAAGGAGTGTGCTGGTACCGATCTTTAAGAATAAGGGAGATGTGCAGACCTGCAGTAACTACAGGGGAATTAAGTTGATCAGTCACACCATGAAGTTATGGGAAAGAGTAGTGGAAGCCAGGCTGAGAGAAGAGGTGACCATCTGTGAGCAACAGTATGGTTTCATGCAGAGGAAGAGCAGCACAGACGCATTATTTGCTTTGAGAATGTTGATGGAGAAGTATAGAGAAGGACAGAAGGAATTGCATTGTGTATTTGTGGATTTAGAGAAAGCGTACGACAGAGTGCCGAGAGAGGAGTTGTGGTATTGTATGAGGAAGTCAGGTGTGTCAGAGAAGTATGTGAGGGTGGTGCAGGACATGTATGAGGACAGTGTGACAGCAGTGAAGTGTGCAGTAGGAATGACAGACTGGTTCAAGGTGAAGGTTGGACTGCATCAAGGATCGGCCCTGAGCCCTTTCCTGTTTGCAGTGGTGATGGACAGGTTGACGGACGAGGTCAGACAGGAGTCTCCATGAACTATGATGTTTGCAGATGATATTGTTATTTGTGGTGAGAGTAGTGAGCAGGTTGAGAAGAGCCTGGAGAGATGGAGATGTGCGCTGGAGAGAAGGGGAATGAAAGTCAGTAGGAGTAAGACAGAGTACATGTGTGTGTGAATGAGAGGGAGGGCAGTGGAGTGGTGCGGTTGCAGGGAGAAGAGGTGGAGAAGGTGGAGGAGTTCAGGTACCTGGGGTCAACAGTGCAGAGTAATGTAGAGTGTGTTAGGGAAGTAAAGAAAAGAGTGCAGGCAGGGTGGATTGGGTGGAGAAGAGTGACAGGAGTGATTTGTGATAGAAGAGTATCTGCAAGAATGAAAGGGAAAGTTTATAGGACTGTGGTGAGACCTGCGATGTTGTACGGTTTAGAGACAGTGGCATTGAGTAAAAGACAGGAGGCGGAGCTGGAGGTAGCAGAGCTGAAGATGTTAAGGTTTTCGTTGGGAGTGACAAGGATGGACAAGATTAGAAATGAGTTTATTAGAGGGACAGCGCATGTAGGATGTTTTGGTGACAAGGTGAGAGAGGTGAGATTGAGATGGTTTGGACATGTGCAGAGGAGGGACATGAGTTATATTGGTAGGAGAATGCTGAGGATGGAGCCGCCAGGCAGGAGGAAAAGAGAAAGACCAAGGAGGAGGTTTATGGATGTGGTGAGGGAAGACATGCAGGTAGTTGGTGTGAAAGAGGCAGATGTAGAGGACAGGGTGGTATGGAGACGGATGATCCGCTGTGGCGACCCCTAATGGGAGCAGCCGAAAGAAGAAGAAGAATTAGCAAATCTGATGCAAGCTTAATCTATACTGTTTATATGGTATTTAAAAAACTGCTAGCTGAATTCATGTCTAGGTTTTCAGATTCAGTGGTGCATTAAAGTTTGCAATCCCTTCTTGCAGTTTTATTATTTCTGTTTTAATATTTATATTTTTTATACAAGTCCTAAGTAGACAAAGGGAACCAAATCAAACAAATGAGACAAACATAATACTTGGTCATTTATTTTATAAGAAAAACTATGCAATATTTGTAAGTGGCAAATATATATGAACCTCTAAGATGAGCAGTCATATTTGAGTCTCTGTTTTCAATTAATGGCCTGACAATTAGTGAGTACCCTGTTTTATTTAAAGAACAAGGATCTAGCAAAGCCTGATCTTTGTCAAAATGTATTATGGCATGAACAAAGGAAATTCATGAGGACCTCAGAAAAAGAGTTAATGTTGATCATTAGGGTGGAAATGTTTACAAAAATTTGAAAATTCTAAATAATTCACAAACTTTCAAGAACCACTATATACTTTTTGCAGCAGATGTGGGCTTCAGATAAGTGGGCATTAAGGTTTAGATATTATCAATTAAGTGCAGTTAAAATCTATTCTCCTACCCAAAACAGCCTTGAAGTGCAACATCTCTTGATCAAAACCCTACCATTTGGGATGATGTGGGAGTAGTCCTGAAAAAAACTTAAACAGGAACAAAACATATAGAGGCATCAATGGTTATGTCACTGTTGAAATTGTTGCTGTTTAAAGTGAAAACTTTTTTCTTATTAAACAAACGAGGCTAGCACCTTTCCCCTAAGGCTCCATAAAGTGGGTTTATTTTTCCTGTCAAATGTTTACTGTGAAAAGGCTGATACATTTTTTTTGTTTGTTTGCCAGTTAAAAGGCACCACTGAGGTAAAATATCTCTCTCATTCTGCAAAAAATGGAAATAAGGAAATAAGAACCACTTGAGCTGAGAGCATGGATGTCACCTGTCAGTTAGAATTTACATTTCTGCGGGTGGATTTTGCCTTTGACTTCACAGCTCTTTTATTAAAGCAACACCAACATCCCTTGCACTTTCAAGCAGTGCACATAAAATTGATCATCTCCCAGTTTAGGCAATGCTTTTCCTTTTCTTTTTTTTTTATACATAAGTTACCTTACAATGTGCACTAACAAAACCCCAGGTAAACAGTATTTACTCAAAATGACCCCAACGACCTCTAACACGTTAACTGTATTCTTTAACACAGCTCTGTGGGAGAGTAATTAAATTGTGTAAATGGTGGCTTTGGCAAGCGTCTATGGAATAATTGGGGGTGATGTGTTACCGGTCTAAACAGTAGACATGGACCATTCATCAGACACATATGCAGAGTATGCTAGTGACCCAGATAAGCTCAAATGCAGAGGAAAGAAATATACCCTCTGCTGTATATGAAAGCAGTATGCCAAAGAGGAGAACCATACAAAGACCCATAGCTGATCTGTCACTGTCAGCAGAGACCATGGAGACCTCAGAACACCTGGGTAACTTAGCTCCATGGTGCAATGCGGAACAGCATAGGCCATAAGGGACTATACAGTTACTAGGTGTGTACACAGACCTGTGACAGAGTGACTACAGTACTTACTGTATATATACTGTATATATAAACAGAAATTC
>JAAIIK010000165.1:302656-315994 GCA_014706435.1 Silurus glanis
AAAGAAAGAAAGAAAGAAAGAAAGAAAGAAAGAAAGAAAGAAAGAAAAAAGCAACAATATATACAATGAATAAATAATTAAATGAGGAATGTTTTGGTTTTCAATAAGATTCAAAAACAGATGTGTCAAAACTTGAATTTATCGTTTACTGTTAACATTCACATATCTAAGATGTGAAACCCTAGACCACACTCTCCTGTTGAAATGACCTGGTGTTAAAGGAAACTACCCTGTTTATAATAGAAAAAAAGTACTTTTTCTCCACTTTACTGTTTTATAAATGTTCAATTTTGCAAAAGAATATATGTGAATATGAGTGTGTATTCTGATTATACAAAGATATCCTGCAATCAAGGGTTGCACGTTTTAAGGGCATGTACCAATTTATCTCCCATCTATCTCAACAAAAATACTTACTAATAGAAGAAAATTACTGTTTCAAAGCTGTTTAAATAAATTTACTTGGAAGCGTGATCTACTGTTTAAAATTTCCCATTATTCTCAAAATGAAATCAAATGCAATATATTAGACACATATAAACTGTTAATGTTATACTGATTTAATAACAAATAACTTCTATTTATACATGTAATTATACTGGATAAAATATATAAACTACAAGAAGCTTACCAAAACCAAACAAAACAACACACATTTATATCAGAAATATATTATTAGTAATTTAGACCACAGGAAAAGGAAATAGACAGTAGTTTTCTCTTGATCTTTATTTTGTCTTTTGTAATATATGCAGAAGTGAGATGGATGCAGTTAGAGAATTTTATTGTGAATAATAATTATGATGATGATGATGATGATGATGATGACAAAGTCTTGTATTAATTAAAGCAGCTTGCTAGATAAACATCTTTGATTACTTTAACAACACTATTGGCAACACAACAGACTCTAAAGTCCACACAGCAGAAAGCACTGGTCTGTCATTGTTCCATTTAAACAAGCTCATCATGCTGAGAAGTAAACAATGATGTCAAGTTGCCTCAGCTGATCCAACACAACAAGCCTGTGGATTACTCTAAACTGATTTGCCCGTTATTTCCTCTGCTGGCAGACGGGAGAAAGCACAATCCAGAGTCTCATGCTTAGCTCTTAGCTTCAGCATCACACAGGCATCTTGAGGAATCACAGGGAGAGGCAATGTGTCAGATGATAACCAAACCAAAAGTCTAGCACAACAAAACTGAAAGCTTTCAAGACATTAATAATATAGAATTGACATCACTTTTATTGTTTATAATAAATGAACACATGTATTTTACAGCATCTCCAGTGCCATCATTAACACTAATTAAAATAATATCTTGTAGATATCTAGCTCTCCAGTACTGTACCAATTTGGTGTTTATTTTTTTTTTTATAAGATTTTCATGTAGCTGTTTAGTAATCTAGGGGTATAAATTAATGCTACTATTTGTGTTTTTATTTAGTGCTCCAAAAATTCATGTCCATATACACTGGCGATCAAAATTATTTTTGTTATTTTTGTCCTGTCTATACCACGCTACCAGAACACCTTTTCCACAAAATAACTATTAATAACTATTATTTTGCAGAAAACACACTGATCAAAATTAGAGAACAACAATGACTGTAGCATGTAAAAACATTACAACAAAATTTTCTGAAGGTTACAACAGTCAGCAATTAGTAGGAAGTGTACAGGCCTCTGCTCTGAATGACTTCAGCACATCTGCGGCCACAGGACAGCACTAGTCTCTCACACTGCTCTGGTGTGATTTTGGTTCACTCTTCTTCCAGTCTCCTCCACAGTTCGGTGACTGTAGTGGGTTTCTTGGCCATAACTTTGTCGCCAAGGATTTTCCAGAGGTTCTCTACTGGGTTGAGATCAGGACTCTGGGCAGGCCATGTCATTATTTAAATGTTTTCAGTTTCAAGGAACTGCTTTACCCGTTTTGCTGTGTGACATGGAGCGTTGTCCTGCATGAACACTGCGGGTTGATTGGGTGATGAACGCAGGGAAGGAACCATATGTTGTTGAAGAAGGTTCTGATAAACATTTGCATTCTCTCTGCCATGTAGCTGTATAAGAGGCCCAACTCCTGCTGCAGAAAACGTGCCCCAAACCATGACACTTCCTCCTCCACTTTTCACTGACTTCTTTACACACTTTGGGTTCAGTCTTTCTCCAGTTTGTCGCCGAACATAATGCTTCCCATCGGACCCAAATAAATTAAACTTGCTTTCATCACTGAAGTGAACTTTGGACCAGTTCTCCTCTGTCCACACAACATGCTTAGTCTAGCCTTTTGATTCTTTCTGCTAATGAGAGGTTTGGTCACTGCAGAGTGGGCTTTCAGTCCAAATGCTCTTAAACGTTGAGACACTGTATGACGAGACAGATCCTTACCCTGTTCAGCGCTGAACTGGTGAGCAATTCCAGCTGCAGTGTGGAAACGATTGCCCATTGAGATCCTCCGCAGTATCCCGTCCTCTCTTGTATTTGTCTTCCGTGGACGACCAGCCTTCTTGGCGGACTTGAATGAGTTTGTGATGTTGTAAAGATTCAATATTCTTGAAATCACAGATTTGGAACGACCAACTTGTCTTGCTATGGCTGATAGGGTCATCCCTTTGGCCTTCATCTGGACAACCTGCTGCCGGAGGCTTTCAGTCACTTTAGAACGGCCCACCATCTTGCAGAGTCAGTGAAACTGGAAGTTAGGCTGCCAGGTAAATAGGGGTTGACAGATAATCAAGGAAATTAGCACCAGGTGCCAGATTAACACCAATAACTGGGAGGTATCTGAAAGTGTTCTCTAATTTTGATCTGTGTGTTTTCTGCAAAATAATGTTTTTTTTTTTAAATGCCAAAGTTATTTTGTGGAAAAGGTGTTCTGGTAGCATGGTATAGACAGGACAAAAACTCCTTCAACTGTTGAGCAGTGAATATGACATTATTTCAGAATTGTTCAATTGTTTATACATTGTTCTCTAATTTTGATCGCCAGTGTATGTGTATTAGATTTTAAACACAGAGTGGGTGTGAATCTGTACTTTTAACATTTATAAAAAAAATTTTTTTTAAGTTATTAAACATGAAACCTTTCACAGAGAAACACTGGAGAATAAATGTTCAAATACCTGTACAAATTACACCTATACCTCAACTTCATAAAAGATAGCAAATCAGTTTTTTTATAGCATTTGCCCACTTTTTTTTAGTGTGTATCTGCTTGTGATCTACTGTATACTAATAAAGTTTTTTTGGGGGGAAAAAAGTAGCCGAATCAAAACCAGAGTGACCGGGACCAGGTTGCCAAGGATGCTGTAAATGCGACCTGTAGTGCTGTTATATTAATGAACACCTTTGTGCTTGCTGTGAGCCTTATATTCCATATGACCATTACATCAAAGTAAACATTTTGTGCCAACTTTTCTTTGCCTCCTGTGGGATCCCAGTCTTGATGCATAGCTCATCTCAACCTGATGTCCTCTGAAACTTTTTGGCAAGCTTTCGAAAAAACACAAATAATAAAAAAAAGTGTGTCTCCTATTTGGTTCTTTTTAGAATGTCTGCTGGCACTCGGTTTCCCTCCCATATACAAACATTGTTGTAGTCTGCAAAAACTCAGTTTCCGTAACATCAACGCTATAAAAAATATATTCCAGGAGCCGGTTTAATCTATTTCTTGTATTGTGTCCTGTCTGCCCATGAGAGAAACAGTAATGAAGGCACACCTGTCTCTATATTGTGTCTACTCATTGTGTGTCTGTATGCGAATTTCCCTGCTTCCTGCCTTTGAAGTGGCAGGCTGGGTGGGGGTAAATCTCAAGGATGTGAGCCATCAAAGCAGCTCTGAGTTTGATGAGGCAGGTTTTCTTTTTTAGTGACGCTTGTCAGACATTTTTTTTCGGGTGTCTGGGACCTGTTTTGCAAAAATGAGCTGAAACTTTGGGGCACAAATAATAGGTATTGTACTCTTGTGAGAAAAAGGTTGTTTCGCTGTATTGATTGCACACGTCGCTGTTGACACCAGGTTGCTTTGTCTGTTGACAAGTAGTCAAAGCTTAACATGATAAGCACATCATACATCATTACATCACTCGATGTCAACGAACATCCCTTTTGTCTGTGGTGACATGAAAAGATTCAGATTGCAGTGTTAGGATTAATGTATCTGAAATTGTAATACTGGATTCACTGGTCGTAAGACTATGTTTTTTTGCATGGATAAAAAAAATCTGATCTAAAGCATTTGTAATTACTAAAGAAGCAAATGCAGGCAGACACCTCCTACAATGCATCTTTTCTTGAATGCGTGTGAGTGTGAGCATGTAGGAGAGAGAATGCTTGTGTGTCCAACAAAAGTAGAGAGTTGTTTCTCTCTCCCGTTGATTATTTTAATGGAAATGCTTCACTATGGTATTTGTGCCAACTTATCAGGGGAAGTAGCTGACTGTGAATCAGTCTCGCTTGCAGAGGTATTGCTGTGCAGGGAGAACGCAACACCTTTTTTTCTCTTTCTGAGCCCTCATACAAAAGCCCTGCAGTGGAACTGTGAGTGACAGATAGCAAGCAGTACCTGCTACTTTACACAATCCCATATACTACATGCAATTAAACGTACAAGGCTCTTCACTGTTGGGCCGATAAAGTACACCAATGTTATTGAACTCATGAATTTAAACTAGTACTGAATAGCTGAGCAAAGAAATGAAATGGATCAGTCTAGAAGGAGGAGAGCTGACATTTCAAGCTGCACATGATATTAAAGAAGTGTGAAAAGAATGAGAACCTTCTTGTAATATTGTATGTGAAGTTTGCTGAAGAGCATTGAGGATTGATAGAGATAAATAAGTAAAATAAGTAGAATAAGTAGAAATGTACCACAATGCAACTGCACTGCATGACTGCAGGCAATACTAGCATGCCATTAGTCATTTTGACTAGAAATGTATTTTACGATAGCCAAACCTGCCAAAATAAAATTACTGTGTTCAACAGCTTTACATACAGATTTCTTTCAGTTAAAAGAAAAAAAAATTCTCTAATAATATCCCTAAAATATTCTATTTGTAATCACTGAATTCAGTGAATTGTATTGTATATAATTGTATTGTATATAATTAATTACAGAGTGAATAGGAAACATTGTCATTATTAAAATATGTTTATATGTTATACAAGTTATTATGCTTAATATAAAAACATTATTATATTTATTCTTGTGACCATGTTATTCTATGTATGATGTTCGTAACATCAGCAAATGAAATTTAGTGAGAGAGAAAATCCTTCTTTTGCCTCCTTGGTTTTAAGCCTACATTTTGTACTAAATTTGAATTATAGAGTTGCTGACAGCACAAGTTTAGTCATTGAAAACTAAACAGCTTAACCTAAGGACATGGCTCAAACATTTTTGTCAACCTCATTTCAGAAAATGTAAGGATAAATCAGGTGGAATGGAGGCCAGATAAGTCAGGGACTGCCAGCAGCGCTCAATGACACATTGTGGCCTCAATGCATAACAACAAAATGCTATTATGCATCACTAAATGTTTGAACCCATAACCTTTACACATTACAGCATTAATTGGTTTTTAAAAAGTGAACATTACAATAAGGTCCTAAGCCATGTAAAATTATTTTCCCCCAGTTTCACTGTACATGAACATAAAACCAATATAGCAGATAGTTTAAAGTCAATGCTTTATACTCAGTCTTATGTAATACGTTTAAATGACAATATAGTGCGGTTAAATTCTTAAATATTACTGGTCAGAAGGTTTTTATAAAAGCAGTTAAAATCACAGGTTTATGTTGCTTGTTCTGTTAAATTAACAGCTCATTTACATGGACTATTGTGTGGTATACATTTTGCAGTCAAAGGCTAATAATGAAAAATTTAAATGGCACAGGTTTCTGTAAGAAGATATTTATAGGCATTTTTGTCTGAATAGTCTTTACTGTCTTTTTCTGGTTTTATTGTAACTTTGCTAGAATATCTTTTAGAGAGGAAGAAAATACATTTTGGCATCGAGACTGTTGGTTTATGACTGCTATAATATTCTGCCTCATTGTGAGAAATATCACACAACCCTGTAACGAATTATGGATCATGTTATGTTTTTTATTAATCATATGCAAGTCCTGGATTAGTTTAACAAAGTGCAAGTATTTTGTAGAAAAGTTCATTTTCATCTTAGTCACAATGTTGCATAAGAGTGATAATTACAGATTATGGAAACATTGATCACTGCCATTGTGACCAGGTGAATTTTATAGCCAATAATTTAATATTTTAAAGCTAATACAGGAATAATAATACTAATAATACGATGACTACTACTACTAATAATAATATTAATAATTATTATAATAATCTTTTTGAACACAAGACAGGCACAAAGAAAAAGCTTATTTTTAATGCAACTAGTAGATTTTGGGTTGATTGGTGGTAGTACTCAGTTAACATGTGAAGGAATCAGCTAAGGTCAAAAAGGTGTGTCTTCAGACTGGCTTGATTCATGACTATCATTTGTGGATGAAAAATGAACATCAGGCTTGATGAATTAGCTGTAAGAATCTCCATTTTCACAAAATCAAGAGAGCGTGAACCTTAACCTTCTCGACAAGACTACAAGGTCATCTACAGTACAACAACAACAAAAAAACTCTGTCAGAGTGTCTCTGTTTAAAGGAAGACACATCTGTGGCAGTTTGAGGTGCTCAGTGACATTTAATCAGTGCACACTGTAAATGAAAATCTGACTGTAGGAGCTGATTTCAAGACTTTGGGTTTAATAAACCTGAAGTGTAACAAAAACAGTTTGTTTAGTGAACATGTATTCATTAATTCACTCATCTGTGTTGTATGTAAATAATACAACTACTTTAACTAACACTACTACTCCTACTACTACTTGTCAATAATAACAACGACAATTTTAACAATGTCTTCTTGTGCTTCTTCTTCTTAATTCCTAAGATGTACTTCAATGAAATTCTTCATGAATTATTTGTGTCAACATGAACTTATTTTGGGTATGTTCATCTATAATTACATCTATCTTGATCATCATAGAAGATTTTTTTATGAATGATGGGCTTCATCCAGACAGAATGACAAACATTTTGAAAAAATTAAAGCAGTGCTGATGTTTTGAAACAATATACAGTTAGTAAGTGCTAAAATAAAATAAAATATTTAAATCAATTAAATATAAGATTCTCTCTGGAATCCCTCTGACACAGACACAAAGACACACACACACACACACACACACACACACACACACACACACGCACACACAAAATGTCTCCTGCCTTTTTATAAGTGATGTGCACTGCTGCAGGAGACAATAAACTGGTGGAGGAACCAATTACCAGAAGGGTGACACGAATGTGGTTCATAGCCTTCAATATGTCATTATCTCTGAATCGACACATCCAAGCATCCCTGACAGGCCATTTCTGCAGGAACTGCAGCAAGCTGCCATGATAAAGCGCCAGCCAAGTAGAAACGGGAGAAAAATGGGGAGCCATCCATAACGGCCAACCGCACACCTCTCCTCACATCGCTGTCTCTCTATACCTCCTTTCAATGAGTTAACTTTAATGCATTAACATTTCCCGAAGAATCAGTTCTCTTTTTGCTGCTTGCTTTATGCCAGACCTTTCCAGAGGCCATCCGTGCTTTTCTCTGTTTTGCCATGTCGAGGCACCTCTCAGATTTATTCTTAAATCTGGAATGGTAATTCTATTTTTCTAAACTAATCCTGTTAGGACCCCATACTTCCACAGCAAACTGCTCCCCAGGCAATTACAGCAAATGCCAATGAATTAAGTAATAGCTTAGTGTGAAGCCAGGCCGACTTGCTGTAGATCAGCACTGTCAGCAGAAATACACATCTGTCAGTAGGGCAGCCAGAGGATTCATGCACAGACATATATATACACACATATACTGCTGCAAAACCACACACCATTTAGCTCCTGCCTAAAATGCATCGAGTGCTCTGGAGTCAAGTGGTATCAGTAAGAATGAAATGCTCTTTTCCTTGTATATGCTTAGAATTGCTTTAAGTGAGTCACAAGCCTTGACACACACACACTCACCTATAGCACTTCTGATTGTTCTTTCTTTTCATTTCAATTGTATATATGTAACACTTCAACAACAGGCACTGCCGCATTGCTACAGAAATCTAGAATTAGATGTATACATAATGTATAGGTCAAGAAGGACAGCACTTCTTTGAGAAAACCTTGAGAAAAAATGTATTCTAAATGGAATCCTTTTTTTCCCGGAGTTACTGTAAACCACATTGAAGGATCGTTACAATATGTTACTATAGAGTGTATAGGTACTAGAGAGTGAGACCAGTTAGTACTTTATTAGTCAGTTAGTACTTTATAGGTCATCAATAGTCTTTCATAATGTAAATGTTTTGAGCCAATGTACAGTAGTGTAGACTTTCTTGTTCTAGTAAGGACTTAACTGAGACATCTAGACTGCAAGGTGATTTAATAGGCCAGCCTGGATGTAAGAACATTATGAACTAGAGTTTTTGCATAAGATGGCATTGTATTTCTAAGCTGAGCAATATTTAACAAATAAAAAATGTTACCATAATAGTATTTGTGTTATCTACATGATATTCAAAAAGGAGACAACAGACAAAAACACCAAGGTCTTTCTGCTATATGTCATATAATTGTATGTTATCAGCATAGCAGTTGAAGCTAACATCATGAATCATTATTTTCCCCCTGAGGCAGCATATACAGTATCTATCCACTAATAGAGAAACACTATTGAGCCAAGGCTGCTGACCAGATGCTATTTGGCTAGTGGACAATTTCCAACACAGCGGTGACAGTGACATTATGATGGCATGCTGGTGGGTTCTGTGGTGAAGTGCTTGTGTCGGTGGTTTTTAAACACCTCAGTGTTGCTACCCGGTTGAGTGTGGGAGCCATATATCTAAAAACAAAACACTAACAGCAGACAATAAACAGAAGAAGATTAATACATGGAAAAACTAAAAGAGCTATTGTATCTTACTTCAGACCAACAAGGAATTCAATATAGCAGAAGGTTCTCCTAATGAGGCTTTTAAGTGTAACTGACATCATCTTGTCATCGATGGATCTATTTACACACTCCACATACTCTTTGCTTGGGTTTTAGTCCTACGGTCATCAACTCATTGTTTCTTTTCACTTATTAAACACACCTTGCAATTGCCTATTGGTTGTTTGTTTGTGTGTGTGTGTGTGTGTGTGTGTGTGTCTCTACCTTCTGTTTTAGGATGCCCCACAGGTGTTCAATAGAGTTCCGGTCTGAAAACATACTTGGACACTCCATCACCTTCAACTTCAGCTTCCTCAGGCAAAGCATGTTGAAACTGCAGTTCGGCCAGTTTTTAAAGGGAGGGCATCATGTTCTGCTTCAGAATGTCACACTACATGTTGGAATCCATATTTACCTTCATGAACCGCAGCTCCCCAGTACCAGCAGCACTCATGAAGCCACAGACCATGATGCTACCACCACTATGCTTGACTTTAGGCTAGACACAGTTTTCTTGGTCCTCTTTCTTTATTAATGAGGTACAAGATTGCAACCTAAAAGTAGCATTGTCATAAATCTCCATAGAATAAAATTGGAGAGTTAGAATGTGATTTAAATATTTATGCAATTGATTTTATGTGTTATGATCCTGTCATGGCTTACATTTTAATATGGTAAGTTTAATACCGTATCATAGGCAGCTTGTTTACTGTTTGGTTATGTGTTAATGTAACTTGTCAACCCAGTCTCACGGCATTTTGTGATATAGTAACGAAATGTAATCTATTGACTCGTGTTCATGGACACGAATTTCACTCTTTTATTCGTGTCATTCAGCACGACTTTCCTTTTAATGTATTTCAATACGATGTATTTTTTGTGCCTCCGCCACATTTGTTTTCTGCCACTGGGCGCCACAGATGCTGTATTGTTGTTTTTTTCCTCATTTGTTATTCATATTTAAAATATTCTTCAAGCACTATTACTCAACATTTAATTAGGAGATTTTATTATTGTGTTTAATGCTTTTTATTCTGTAAACTACTCGGAATTATAAAGCATCATCAGTGGTTGCTTCGAGTCAAAATATAGTAAATATATTCTCCCGGTAAATTAACAAGACTGCAGATTTGTGCTACGGCCATGGCTTCTTAATTTTGCAGTTTCTATTCGGGGAAATACCATCTTTCCATTGGTTTTGTGTGTAAAATCTATCAGTACCTACCATGAGCCTTGCTATGGTGAAGACACCAGCTGAAACTCCTTGCAGACCAGCCGCCGATTCTCTTTTAATGATATTGTCATCTCTTCTCAACACAAACACAAAATTGTGCTTTATATTTCAACAATACGAAGTTATGACCATCGGTTTTAATTGTTTCTGTTTCGAGTGTGAGAAAAAGGTTTTATTTTTGTGGGATCAGTTGTGGATTAATGAATGTGAATGTATCAAGATGAAATAACTTTTAACTATAAAATTTTATTCTTTACTTTTTCGTAATTATAATAAACAATATCACATTTATTTATTTTTTGGAATGTAATTATGCAAAGGATTTTTTTGGAAAGAATTGTTTGGGATTCTCTGTTTACAACACAATTTGAAAGATGGATAGAAATACAATTAGTGAGATAGATGGACAGAGGTTGCGAGAAATAGACAGAGAAAATTATATGGAGAGAAAATGATATAGAGAGAGAGACTGAGAGAGAGAGAGAGAGCCTTTGGGTTCTATAAATCAGGTGTAGTTAGATTTGGACAGGTGACTTGTTTGACAGGATCTGCAGGTATTGTTAGCATACAGGGTACCGCTGGAAATTGGGCTACTGTTGGCTGAAGGAGGTGAAGGAGTGGAGGAAGACATCTACAGAGACAGCAGGAAAACGAGAAGTGGAGGAGAGTGGAGGTTAGGGTGGGTTCTTTAAATGTTGGTACTATGACTGGTAGAGGGAGCTGATATGATGGAGAGGAGAAAGGTAGATATGTTGTGTGTTCAGAAGACCAAGTGAAAAGGGAGTAGGCCAGGAGCATTGGAGGTGGGTTTAAACTGTTCTTTCATGGTGTGAATGGAAAGAGAAATTGTGTAGGTGTGATACTGAAGAAAGAGCACAGTAAGAGTGTAGTGAGTTTCTAATAGGGTGATGAACGTGAAGCTGGAAGTTGAAGGGGTGATGATAAATGTCATCAGTGCTTATTCTCCACAAGTGGGTTGTGAGATGGAGGAGAGAAGAGAAAAATCTGAAATGAGTTAGATGAAGTGGTAGAAGGTGAACCTAGGAATGAAAGATTGGTGACTGGGGCAGACTTTAATGGGCATGTAGGTGAAGGAATCAGAGGTGATGAGGAGGTGATGGGAGAGGAATGTGGAAGATTCTGCTAAAAGGATGGAAATGGCAGTGGTGAACACTTATTTCAAGAAGAAGGAGGATCATAGGGTGACGTATAAGAGTGGAGGAAGGGGCACACAGGTAGACTATGTTCTATGCAGGAGATGCAACCTGAAGGAGAATGGAGACTGTAAAGTGTTGGCAGGGGACAGTGTAACTAGACAGCATCAGATGGTGGTCTGTAGGATGGTTTTGGAGGTGAAAAATAAGAGGAAGAGTGTGAGAAATGAAAGAAGAATAAGATGGTGGAAACTAAAGGAGGGAGACTGTAGTATGAGTTTCAGGGAAGAGTTCAGGCAGGGGTGAAGAGGTGCTGGATGACTTGGCAACTACTGCAGAAGTTATAAGGGAGACAGCTAGAAAGGTAACATCTGGAAAGAAAAACAAAGAAAAGAGAAACAAAGAAAAGAAATGTGGTGGTGGTATGAGGAAGTGCAGAAAAGCATAAGGAGAAATAGGTTGGAGAAACAGGATTTGGATCGACATAGAGATGAATGAAGTAGGCAGTGATACAAGAAGATAAAGCAGCAGGTGAAGAGGGATGTGGCAAAAGCCAAGGAAAAGGCATATGATGAGCTGTATGAGAAGTTGAACACTGAGGAAGGAGAAAAAGATTTATACCGATTGTCCAGGCAGAGGGACCGAGCTGGGAAGGATGTGCTGCAAGTTAGAGAAATAAACTAGTGTTGACTAGTGAGGAGAGTGTGTTGAGAAGATGCAGGGAGTATTTTGAGCAGCTGATGAATGAGGAAAATGAGAGAGAGAGAGAAGGTTGGATGGTGTGGCGATGGTGAAGCAGGAAGTGGATAGGATTAGTAAGGAGGAAGTGAGAGCAGCTATTAAGAGGATGAAGAGTGGAAAGTTGGTTGGAACAGATGACATACCGGTAGAAGCATGGAGATGTTTAGGAGAGATTGAAGT
The DNA here is from genome assembly GCA_014706435.1 of Silurus glanis. Taxonomy (NCBI): domain Eukaryota; kingdom Metazoa; phylum Chordata; class Actinopteri; order Siluriformes; family Siluridae; genus Silurus; species Silurus glanis. The sequence goes on from JAAIIK010000165.1 coordinate 315,026, forward strand.
GGACTTTTTAACCAAATTGTTTAGTACGATTCTGGAAGTTAAGAGGATGCCTGAGGAAAGGAGAAGGAGTGTGCTGGTACCGATCTTTAAGAATAAGGGAGATGACCTGCAGTAACTACAGGGGAATTAAGTTGATCAGTCACACCATGAAGTTATGGGAAAGAGTAGTGGAAGCCAGGCTGAGAGAAGAGGTGACCATCTGTGAGCAACAGAATAATTTCATGCCGAGGAAGAGCACTAGAGATGCAATATTTGCTTTGAGAATGTTGATGGAGAAGTATAGAGAAGGTCAGAAGCAGTTGCATTGTGTGTTTGTGGATTGTAGAGGACAGAGTAGTATGGAGACGGATGATCCCCTAATGGGAGCAGCCGAAAGAAGAAGTAATTGTTATGTGTAGTAATGTTAGGCCAAGTTGTATTGTTATTACTGACACATTCAGGGGTGTAGTAATCATTTCAAAAGTGAGAGGAACAGAAGTGTCAAATGAGTTATATTTATATATTTATATTTATATATTTAAGTTCAAGAGTTATGTTTATATTAAGTTTGTAATCTGGCGTACCAGTGTAGATTTATTCATTGCTAAAGACTCAAAGCACTTTTGTACGTCGCTCTGGATAAGGGCGTCTGCTAAATGCCGCAAATGTAAATGTAAATGTAATAATGATAATAAAGAAAAATGGTATAATTGACAAGGTTTATTTTCTCTTACTCCTTTTAGACTTGGCCTTGAAAACGTAAACACAGGAATTTACATTGTTGCACTGTCACTGTTACATTATACATTGTCGCCCAAATCCCTCAGGTATTCCACACCAGATCGAATGACCCCTAACCCACACAATAATGTAGAGCTCCACGCTAAGTTACCCTCCATCTGATAAAACTTAAACTCGACATGGCTTATAATGATGTTAGCTAGCCCTGTTTAGCAAGTCTAATTTCACAATTTCTTTTTTCCAGTTTTT
>JAAIIK010000165.1:344145-381358 GCA_014706435.1 Silurus glanis
AAAGAAAGAAAGAAAGAAAGAAAGAAAGAAAGAAAGAAAGAAAGAAAGAAAGAAAGAAACAAACAAACAAACAAAAACAAGCAAGCGATTTTCTTTTGGACTCAAACGGGTCCTCTGTTTTTTTTTTTTTTATGGACAGTGTTTGATTTTAATAGCTTAGACTATTATTTTTTTTTCACACTACAATGTCTTCAGAAGTCAGACCAGAGATAATATAATTCTAACTTTAGTTTTGTTTTTCCAAACTAGTTTTGTTTTAAAACTCCAAAGCAAGCTCTAAATATTAGAGAATTTTATCCAAATGTCAGCAGAGAGCATTTATGTCCAAAGGCTGGGCATGGTTCTAAACAGAGATAGAGCAGAACTACATGGCTAATAATAATAATAATAATAATAATAATAATAATAATAATAATGTACCTGCTTATAACTTATGAGCTCAATACCAAAAATCTTAATTGCACAATACATTAGCTTTTATTAGTCTTATTGTTATGCACGGACGAGGCGAAAGCGGAGCTGGGCAAAATCAGAGTTTTAATTACGGAAACGGAATAATCCAAAGAATACACACACACACAGAATGGAACCAGCAGCGAAAGCCAAAGTCTGTATGGAAAGTTCGTTTCGCTTGTAGAGATAGCGCGCGGAGCTGGCAGCAGAACGGGGAATCGTGAAGCTGACAGCTAGAGTCCATAAGCACAATAACGGACAGTGATAGTGGGAAGCGGAGCTGCTTATATAGGAGGGAGTCTGATGGAAGTCAGGTGCGCCGAGTTAGTAATCAGGCGAGGAGCTCCGAGTTGGCGGGGCATGAGCGGGTGAGAGCGCAAGGCGCTCCCTGACACTTATATTAGTTCAAAATATAGAATATAGTTTCAGGGCTCATTTAATGCAGGTTTAAACATTTAAAACATGGTTCCCCACCCCACTGGTATAAAGAATATCTGCAGATATTATTTTTGACAAACAAAATAAAGATGAATCAAATTTGTTTCCCTCTTGTCAGAGAATATCTTGCCCCCCTCAAACGCTCAACACTCTCACTCAGACTCTCCCTCCTATTAATCACCTGCACCTGTTTCCCCTTAATCCGTCCCCTTTAAAAGATCTCTCTCCCCCTTCACACGCGTACGATCTACCATATACCTACCCTAGTTCATCCGGACTCCCTACTGATCCTGCGTTCTCCTGTGATCCAGTGCTTGCTACAGCTAGGTTTATCATTCCCTGCACTCCAGTTTCTAAATCACCTGATCAATAAACTACATCTTGTTTCACTTCCGGTTTCCAAACTGACCTCAATGGATTCCCAACCAACTCCAGTCACGAGTACAGTCAAGGAATTTTTTGCCACTCTCTGGGAGGCATTTGCTCCGGCTCCTGCTAGCATGGCTACACCCTCCGCCTTTGGCAGCCCTACTCTGCGCGTATCGTCAGGGGCTAAACCAGGACATCAAGATGGCTATGGCCATATATGACGACACATTCGGTCTAGAGGCATTCATCCAGCAAGCTATAAGCATCTCCTGTGAGGCTGAACCATCACTCCACCCCACCATCCCTTTCATCCTAGAACCGGAACCCATGCAGATCGGTACCCAACGGCTATCATGGAGAGAGAGAGAGAGAGAGAGAGAGAGCACCGCCTCGCAGCTGGGGCATGCCTATATTGTGATGATCCCGGTCACTTTATACGTCAGTGCCCTGTCAGGCCCCCACGTCCGTTGGTTCCATGAAATTCCAGAGTAAGAACAGGAGCTTTGAGGATGGATTTGGACTGTAGTTAATGTCAACAGTCTGCTACACTGACTCAGGACTACAGTTTACTTCTGATCATTATCATTGTAGCCCGCAACATCGTTTATCTGTAATAAATGGACATTTGGTGCAACCCAGATGACGATGGGTTGCCTCTTGAGTCTGATACCTCTCAAGGTTTCTTCCTTATGCCATCTCGGGGAGTTTTTCCTTGCCACAGTCACCATTGGCTTGCTAATCAGGGACAAACTTACACTTATAAAAAACATCTTATTCATTTTTATCACCACATTATCTGTGTAAAGCTGCTTTGAGACAATGTTCATTGTTAAAAGCGCTATACAAATAAAAATGTATTGAATACCGGGTCATGCCTTATGGACTCTCCATTTCTCCAGCGGTGTTCCAGACTTTTATGAACAAAGTGTTCAAACAGTTCCTCCATCGGTTCATCATCATATACATCGATAACATCCTTATATACTCTCAAAGTCTGACTGAACATCGGTCATGTCACACAAGTGTTGGAACGATTACGGGAACACCACCTCTACCTGAAGCTGGAGAAGTGTGAGTTCCATAAATCTTATGTACAGTTCCTGGGGTAAATTATCAGACCATCGGGGGTACAAATGGACCAGGGGAAGGTCAAGGCAGTCCTAGACTGGCCTCGTCTGGGCTCCACGAAAGAACTCCAATTCCTAGGATTTTCCAACTTCTATCGCTCATCTCACTCCTGAAGGGTAAGGCCAAGACCATAGTCTGGAACCAGGAAGCCGAGGAGGCCTTCACTGAGCTCAAGTGACACCCGGATCCCCAGTTCCAATTTATAGTAGAGGTGGACGCCTCCTCCACAGGCGTAGGGGCTTCACTGTCACAACATTCAATCCGCCACGCCTTCAACCTTTCCCCTTCTTCTCCAAGAAACTCTCTCCCGCTGAACAAAACTATGACATCGGTGAGATCTGCTTGTGATCAAACTGGCTTGGGAAGAATGGCGACACTGGTTGGAGGGGGTGATGCATCCATTTACCACCGATCACAAGAACCTTTAATACCTTCGGGAAAAAAAACGCCTTAACTATTCTTCATGAGATTTCACTATACTATCACCTATAGTCCTGGCTTCAAGAATGAAAAACACGGATGCCTTTTCAAGAATCTACACCCCTGACGACCCAAAGTCCACACTAGGCAGAGATTGGTCAGTCTGGTGGTATTGTACACTCCTTCCCAAAGCGTTGTTGATGCAGATCGAGTTCTAGTTCTAGGTTACGTATGTAACCCTGGTTCTCTGAGGGAACGAGATGCTGTGTTTCGGTGCCACACTCCCTGCATCCCTGCATCTTCCTTCACTTTCAAAGCTAGTGTTGTCTCCACGGCATGTGCTTTTATAGCTTTCTTGTCCAGCGGGGTGACATCGCACTTTTCCGCTGGGCTGATTACACATGTGGTTTAGAGCGTGGTTATGCAGCGGCGTTTCGAAAGCATTGTTGAAGCAGCGTCTCCTTCCTTTGGGGAACCAGGGTTACATACATAACCTAGAGACGTTCTCAGACTTTTACAATTGATATTAAGTACATTCAAAAACCACTTTCGACATTTACCCATGTATAAATGTAATAGTCCTCTCATCTATATTGTAGGAATAATGTATCCACTATTGGAGATCAAGTTAACTCAAATTAACTCCAGCATCTTCCCAAATTTTAATTTCTATGAATTTATCTCTAAGGTCAAATTCCAAGGTTCCAAATTTATAATGACTTTGTCAAAGATATATATTTAAAAGCGCCCTCTAGCCAGCCCTGAGGCTTTTAAATTGACTTACATACTTGCCAAAGAATGATAGGAAGTAAATTTCTTTGCATCAGTTGTAAAGTCCTAAGGCAAAGTGGAGGATGTTTATATATGTTACCCTCCACTTTCCTCCACAATTCACTTCGCCAGCCCTGCTATAGTTAGGTTAGGCATCCACTGCCTTGTAGCAACATTTATCTGAGCGATTCATTCTCTCACTCTCCATCACCTCCTTCCTTTTCTCTCTTAATGGAACAGTAGGGTAGCCTGTGAGAGGACAATTTTTTTCTCTATCTGTGCAGAGATGTGGAGAAAAAGAACTACATTAAGAGATGAAGGACACCAAAGGCTTCCCGGGAGGGACAAGGATGCAAGGTGACCTGACTGAACTTATTCCAAATCTACTCTCTTAAAACATCGGAAAAACAAACACAGCGACATGTTGGGAAAGAATAGCAAGAGAAACTTGACATATGCTTGCGTCAAAAGCAAGATAAAACAAATGAGAGAAAGAGAGAGAGCGCAATGGCACTGAAAGAAACAGAATGAGTGTTGTAGATAGAAACTAATTCAGAAGATTATTAGGTGAGAGACAGAGACAGATGGGCATGCTTTAAACAGTATTAAATAACATAAGCCATCTAGAGGAAATTGATCTACAGTGACAATTTGCAGCATGAACTGTTTGAAATATGGTGTTTGAATTATGTGTTCTATCTTTTGCCAGAAGGTAGAAAATAATAATACTAGGCTGAACCATTTGTGCACATTATCGTCATTGTGTATCTAGTCCAGGAATTGCTGTTATTTTAGCCATCCAGTGTGTGAGAATCTAATTGATGCTTGCAGCTTAGGAAAGTGATGCAATTCTCAGTTGTGTAGTCCTCCCATTTTACACTAATATGTGGCCTAAACTATCATTGCCAGGTACAAAAAAACAAACAAAATAAACCACCTAATTGTGCTATGCTTTATACAAAAACAAATACATTGTTCTAGTTTCGTTCATACATAATCTTTTTACATACCAAATCCTGCCAGGTCTAAAATTTCAGAGAGAGCTGAAGTTGGAGAGACAAAAAATAATATATTAATCATTAAGGGCCCCTTTTGACTTGTCACATTCATACCTTCTCTTAATAAATGCATGTTTTAAATGCTGTTGGTGCTTATTTAATTGCCCTGGGAGATTGCATCAAGCCCTAGCTGAAGATCATATCAGTCTTGTATCCTAAACTCTCTTTACTTTTCCCAAAAATCTACCAACCGCTAAAAATCTATAGAAGAAAGGAGTAATCAGTGGCTGGATTACACAGATTTGGAGTTTAAAATATACACAGAAAGGTTGGCTGCATTCAGAGTTACGCTACACAGGCGTTGATATCAAATTTGTGTTTGGCACATATTGAAATAACCTGTGAGCAGTTCACACCTTTGAAGTTGCCAAGTTTTCTCATGTAACTCTCTCTTGGATATTTTCAACAGTGTCAAGTCCCTGTCCCCAGTTTCCCAAATCAAACATTTGTCATCAAGCCCAAAATAAATTTAGGTGTGATATGATAAAACAGATTGCTGTTTCCTTCTAACTACAATACAGTGTATCACAAAAGCTTGATGAATTATGAATAAATGTTATTTTGAATTTTGAATACTTGAGCCTGACTGTCATAAATAATCCTTCTTATGCTTTTCTAATTCATTTGCAATCACAGAATAATTGTTATAGTATATGAGGTTTCCAATTTTATGTATTATATTCATGATTGCTAAATTGTTCGTGTATTTTAAAGAAGCCATTCAGTCATCTGCTGTGGTCACAGTCTGCTTTATGTACTCTAAGTATAGTTCATCAACACAATTCAAACAAAACATCACTGGACCGACACATTGTTTAAATCACTCTAGACTTAATAATATCTTACAGAGCAGATTTCACTGATATAGATATTATACCTCAGAGTGATGATATCACAGATCATTACCTTATATTGTACACACTACCGGTAGAGCAGATTAGCCGTGTCTCACTACATTATCGACTTGGTAGGACTATTGTTCCGACCACTAAGGACAGATTCGTAAATAACCTGCCTGATCTGTCACAACATTTTACTAAACCCCTAAATGCTAATGTTCTTGACAAAAGGGCTAACAACATAGGCACTATCCTTAATACCACATTAGACACTGTTGTCCTCAGCCGATTAAAAAAGTATAGAAAAATGCTGCTAGGACTGAGAACCTGAACAAACTCATAGAAAACAATCCCAGGTGCCTTTAAAACCTTTCAAAAAAGTAGATCCTGAACCATCTAGAGATGTACCAGTGCCATTTGCATCACACTTCATGTAGAGTTTGGACATTAGAACTCTTTGAACTCTGCCATGGAGGAGTTGGTTTTTTCAAATGTTGATGATGATCTCAAATGTGAGAAAACTATTTTATGAGTTGCTCAGTAGCTCCGGGTTCGTTAATGTCAACTGACTGCATAAGACTGCAAAAAGAACATTACTCATAATCTCATGGTAGTTCTCACTCTCCGGTGTTTTGTATAGTTTTTGAAATTTATAATCACACTCTTGATATCACCCAAATGAGGATGGATTCCCCTTTTGATTCTTTGAAGCTGCTTTGAGACAATGTACATTGTGAAAAGAGCTTTAGAAATAAACTTGAACAAATCCCATAGCATATTAAAAGACATATATAAATAATACTATTTTCTCTAATATACCAGACTCTCCAAACTTATTTTAGGCTCTACAGTGTAAATTGTAATGTCAAACCTATATTTAATTTTGCCCTTGATATTCCATAGATTTCTTGTGTACATTTTTGAACCAAACTCTAAATTTATATTAGATTGTAAATGGTTTACATGGGTTGGACTGGCCTGCTGTAGAGCTCTGACCTCAACCTTAATAAACAAATCTACGATTGCTGACTGCACCCCAGGCCTCATCACTGTACATCTAAGTGAAGGTTATTATAACAGCAAAAACTTTCTTTCGGCTTCTCCCGTTAGGGAGAAAGCCCCATTTATCCGGGCTTGGGACCGGCACTAAGGCTTGTGCAACCTTAATGGCTGGGGTTGGTTCCCTGACCGGGGATCGAACCCGGGCCGCAGCGGTGAGAGCGCCGCTGTAATACATTTCTGCCCCTTGGTTGACCATAGAGAGAATTGTTTATAATTTTAATACCTGGTGTCACCCAAATTATTATGAAGATTCTCTCTCAATGATTCTTTCTTGTGTCGTCTCAGGTATTTTTCTGTGACATGGTTGCCTATAGTTTTCTTATTAAGGATAAATTTATAGGGATACAATTATACATTAAATGTAAAACAAAATCCTGAATGTATGCATTTTTCTAAAGCGATATAACATTCTGCCATAAAAAAAAAAAAGATAATTGAAAATGTAGCATTTCTTTGTTTAACAAAACCAGCATGATGTATATATAGTGCTTTGAAAGACTGGTCAGAGACTTTTATCACTACGACACTACCAGACACACTGGACCCTCTACAGTTCGCGTACTGCCAGAACCATTCTACTGAGGACGCCATCACAAATCTTCTACACACAACGATGAGCCACCTGGACTACAGAAAAGGGAATTATGCAAAGATGCTGTTTGTGGACTACAGTTCAGCATACAACACCATAATTCCCTCAACGCTCACCTCTAATTTGGAGGTCCTGGGACTCAGCCTGCCACTGTGTCAATGGATCACTAACTTCCTGACAGACAGACCACAAGCCGTACGGGTGGGCAAACACACCTCATCCACCCTCACCCTCAGCACTGGAGGTCCCCAGGGTTGTGTTCTTAGCCCCCTGCTATACTCACTGTACACATATTACTGTGTGGCCACTTCCAACTCCACCACCATGATCAAGTTTGCTGATGACACTGTTGTGGTGGGCCTGATCTCCAACAACGACGAGACGGCTTACCTACAGGAGGTTAAAAACCTGGAGAAATGGTGCCAGGAGAAAAACTTTTTGCTGAAAGTCAGCAAGACTAAGGAGTTGATAGTGGACTTCAGCACGAAGCAGGAGCAGTCATACCAAGGCTAAACATCAACGGGACCCCGGTGGAGAGAGTGGACAGTTTTCGGTACTTAGGTGTTTACATCACACAGGACCTGTCTTGGTCCTGTCACATCAACACCCTGGTGAAGAAGGCCTGGCAGCGTCTGTTCCATCTGAGACGCTTTAGGGACTTTAAACTTCCCTCTCAGGTGCTAAAGACTTTCTACACCTGCACCATTGAGAGCGTTCTGACGGGTAGCATCACTTCCTGGTTCGGGAACAGCACCATGCATGACAGGCAAGCCCTCCAGAGGTTGGTGCGTTCAGCTGAACGTACCATCCACACTGAGCTCCCTAACCTTCAGGACATCTACGGTGGGGCCAGGAAGATTGTGAAGGACCTCAGCCATCCCAACAATGGACTCTTTTCTTTGTTGGTTTCAGGGAAATGCTTCCGCTTCTTCAAAGCAAACACAGAGAGAATAAGGAGGAGCTTCTTCCTGCAGGCCATTTGGAGTTTAAACCAGGAAACACCCAGGATCTAGAACTGGTCCACTCTCTCCATCTTCACACTTTTTCTGCACAATTTTATTTATTTATTTGCACTATGACATTTTAATCACTTTAATCTCTGGACTTGCACAGCACAGTGCACTTTATACCACACCATACAGCAGACGGTCACTTTAAGGACAATCACGTCAATCACCTTAAATTTTACTGTATACTGTCATACGCATCCTTGTATATACACTTTTTTCACATATATCTTGATATATTTAACATTTTTTTATATAGTTTATACCTTTTATTCATCTACTTTTCTTCTTGGTTTGTTTTTCTGCTCATTCTATTCGCTGTATGTGACAAATAAAATTTGATTCGATTTGATATATTTAAATACAACACCCATTGTCTCTGCAGCTGAGGTACAAAGATTATTGTGAATTTTGCCTTTTTCCCCTTTTCAGCTTGCTGTAACGTTCAAATTCTAATAAGTAATATTCTCAATTTCTGCTTCAGGTCACATCTCTTTCGATTCTAGCATTGTCTTCACCTTGCCCTATCACTGGGGTGGATTATGTCCAAGTTTTCTTAGTTTCCTTAGTTTTCTTAGTTTCCATCTGCTCTCTGTTTTAGTCCTACTTCTGTGTTTATACTGTGTCTTTAAGATTATGGATCACTCTAGTTTGTTGTTTTTTTTTGCCTGTTCTGTAACAACCCCCCCCCCCCCCCCCCAACTTGGAATATTGATAATGATTATTAGATTATACCAAATAAACCACATGCTGATTTTACTTTTGCTTCATGCCTCATTCTCATGCACATTACACTTTCTCCTCTACAGTAGACATTTTACTAAACCTGCTTCTGCCCAGACAATAGAACAAATGTTGTAATCAGCCTTAAGAATATTGTTTAAGATAAAACTGTTCATCTTGTGACCAGCACCTGTGATATCCACGTTTTTCCCAAAGGATTATATGTGTGCGTGTGTGTTTTAATCAGTGAAAACTAGAACCCCCTATTTCCTCTGTGGATCACATTGGCTTGTTAACAGAATGTTCACAGTGTTCATCAAGGCATGAGTTGAATGGCTGCACAGCATATAATAAGAGGTGCATCTGCTGAGGTGATTAAAAACAGAGTTATTGTTAAACAGAATGTGTTAACGAATCTCAGCTCAGCTGTAATGACTGGGTGCAACTTGCAGAAGGTGACATTACCTGGTCATACTGTCAAGCCATCACACTGTCACTTCTTATCTCAGGCCAGTTGCACACAGTCCCACCAGCCTCTGTCTTTTCCTCTTTTGTGCACAGACACAATGTTGTTTGATTGAACCATCCTTCCCACAATGAGGACTCAAAGGAGAATGGACGAGATAAAGATGTGGGTCATGCACCCCATCTTTCCATCTATAAAGGGCTGTGAGAGATGCTGTCGACCTTTCGCATGGAAAACTCATAGGGACAGGTAGAGTTGTATTTGAGGAAACAAGTGAATGCTTTAATTTATTGCTTTAATAAAAACAGTTACAGACAAGACTCAACATTTTTCGGTTAAACCCTATTTGTACTGTCTGAATGCAAAATTATTAGAGTGAAATAAAAATCATGGACAGCAAACTTTCATTAGTTTTTGTCAGAAAAGTAGCAAGTTTTATAACCATGATTATTCATGAGTTAATTATGATTATGAACGGTAAGCAGCTCCCTTGCCATGCCTTGTCTGTCTGCACATGTTAACAGCTGGTTTATTTGTTGGTGAAGATCAAAAACAAATCACACTCCATCAGCACCAACAATTTCTTTGTTTCATGAGAGCGAGACAAGCCCTCAAAACAACCACAGAAGAACAAAGGAATGCACAGATGAAAGGTTATTTCCCTAAAGTTTTAATTACATTTTTCATTTTCTGGCCAATTTATCCTGGTTGCTTGTTGTAGTTGTTTTCTTTTATAATAAAGAGAGCTGTTATCTTAAATTACCGTGTTAGATGTGGATTTGTTATCATACATACGTCAGTTCTTCAATAATCATAAAACTCACTTTGTGTTCAGATTTTCTTTTACATTAGTTTTGTTTTGTGTGATGTCATACATTTCTGCATATGGCAAAAAATCTAAATGCAAATAAACATGCAATGCTGTTCATTTAATTTAGTTTGATTTTTTTTTGCACAGAGAACATTTGCGTTTATAGTGCAAATTTACAGAAATAATATTAACATCATTTATGTTTATATTCACATTAATTATGCAAATTATTTCATTGCTGCTCTGCTACTCCACTAGGTTTATTTATAGGTTGCAGGATGAGATAATGTGTACATGATGTATTTCTATAAAAAAAGATTGATTAATTGTTTAAATACACATCACATGACACTATTAAGCTGTAGCCACACACACAGCAAAACATTAGTCAGAGCATCACACTACCACTACCATCCTTGTGCCATCTCTTGCACAGTTAATTGATGCACACTTGCAAACCTTTGCTCCATTATCCAGTTCTAATGCACTGTGCTAAATGTAGGCACTTCTGGTGGTGGACCGGGGTCAGTATGGGCCCTCTGTCTGTGGCTGCACAGCTCATAAATTGCAAGCTGTGAAGCACTGTGTATTTTGAACACCTTTCTTTTATAGCCAGCATGTACTTCTTCAGCAATTTGTGCTACAGTAGCTCCTATGGAGGATCAGACAAGATGGGCTATTCTTCAGTCACATACATTAATGATCCTTGTGTGTAAATAACCTTGTTGCTGAATGACTGGTTGTGCTTCCTTAGAACACTTGTGAACCAGCAAAACTTGCCATTTTGAAGATGCGCTGACCCAGTTGTCCAGCCATCATCAATACACTTTTCCATTTTTCCTTCTTCCTACGCATCAACTTTAATAACTGACTTTATTTGAAGTCAAATACATCACACCTCTTGACAGGTGCATTGCATTGAGGTAATTATTATTATTTATTTAATCTTTAAATTAAAATCAGTCATAAATATATTTGTTTTATTTTTGTTTTATCAGATTTTGTAAATATAAATTATAACAGGTACTTCATTTTATTATTCATACTACTATTTGCATGTGTAAACATTGCATTTAGTCTTTTCACAATTCACATCCCATCTCCTTGTCAGCTAATAAACACAAAGCCTATAAGGTTTAATGCTATAAATTGGAGTCACTTGACACTACCTAGTGCCTAAGGGTACAACATAAGCAATTAAATCTAATCAGATGTGTATTTAGGTTATTAATTCAGGAGTTGGTTATAAAGTATGTCCTTAGCAGAGCAGGTATTCATGAATAAAGTTAATGAATGCTGTAATTATAATGTATTTGTCTTTTAAAACCGATACCATACATTTACCTTTTGCACTGTGTCACTTAAATTCAGGGCTTAATATCAGTCTGTTGTTTAACAATTTTTTTTAGTAAAAACAATTAAATGACCTCCTATCCCCCAATGGCTCCTTAAAGTCCATTGTTCAAAGCAAGATGATCTTGTCTAACTGATAAAGTGAACAACTAAAGTAGTAACTACAAGTAGTTAATACAAAAGGATTTGAATTTTCTTCAGCATGTTCTAGTAACTCCAGTAGATTGTGCTGACAAGTTCAGTAATCTCAATACAAGAATATGTAAATATCAGAAATTTGTTCCTTTCTTCTGTAAAGTGTCCTTTTTTTTTTTTTTTTTTTTTTTTTTTTTTAACAGTTTTTTAATGTAGCATTTACACAAGTTAATTTCTCATGGTGTAAAACAACTGGAGAAAATAATTGTGCTATTGTTACTAGAAAAAACATAAACCCCTATTCAAATAATATACAGATTTCTTAATACTATCTATTAATACACATTTTACAAGCATAGCATTGTAAATGAATTCAATAATCTATCATAATTTGTAACAGAACATATCAGAATGATTGGTTTCTGAGCAAATTACATAAACTAACTTCTCTGAGCACTTCTCTGAACACAAAAAAAGAAATGTCTCTGATGGACCTTGGGAATCTCATTACAGCCATTTGTACTTCTGAAGTACAGTAGCATGCATTATCAGCTTACTAATGGGTCCCTTAGTGATGCAGCTTCAGGCAAGTGTCTATAATTGCCTCTTCTGCCATGCCCTGGGGAACTGGGAAAGATCACTGCAGCTCACGTTTTTGATTCTTCGACAAACCTGTGCTGTCCTCAGGGGATATTATTTACCTTTGTCACAAAATGGAGGAAGAGTAGGCCATTAGTTCTTAAGGGATTCGTTTTTCAGGCATTAAGAAAATAACGGTCTCAGACTTTTGGAGTTCCCCCCCCCCACACACACACAAATATAAAGTACATCTCTAAAATCAGAGGTTTTCCTGGAATGCACTGATTATTACCTCCCACATCTGGTCCAAGGGAGGGCAGTTCCAGATTCCAAAACACCCCTCTAGAGGTGTAGTGGAGTTTATGCCTCAGTGGGTCACAGCTGATTTTCCCCAAGGGGCCACCGGCTTGCTCATCAGGGAGAAACGTACACTTATAAAGAACATCTTATTCATGTTTATCATCCCATTATCTGTGTAAAGCTGCTTTGAGACACTGTTCATTGTTAAAAGTGCTACACAAATAAAAATGAATTGAATTGACTACACAATATCAGGCAGGTGGTTTACATTATACATTTCTTGCAGTGTCACAGGAAACATTTAGTTGCTGAATGATTCAATTCAATTAATTTTTATTGGTAAATTTCTTGTAACAGTGATGACACTGCTAATAGAGTTGCTATGAAGGTGTGCACTTAGTTTGCAACAGTGTTTTGGTAGGTAGTACATGTTAGAATTACATCATAGAAGCCAGGATCCATATTTTCAAGCAGATCATCACACTGCTATCCTCTAGCTTGCCTTTTTCCCCAAAGTGCATTCTCATGCTATCTTTACCACACATAAGCAGCACACACACTCAGCTGTCCACATGATGTACAACCCCAAATCCAAAAAGGCTGGGACACTGTGTAAAGTGTAAAGAAAAACAAGATGCAATGATTTGCAAATCTCATAAATCCATATTCTATTCACAATAAAACAAAACAAAAAACATGAAATGTTTAAACTGAGAATATATACCATTTTAAGGAACAAGGTCATTTTGAATCTGATGATTGCAACATGAGGGCCATGTTTATCACTGTGTAGCATCATGTCTTGGGTTAGGGTTTGAAACTTTTGATATTATTTACTGTAAATGATGAGATATTCAACTGTTTTGCAATTTTATGCTGAGGAACAATCTGAAATTGTTACACAATTTGTAGATGCAGTCTTTCACACATTGGCAAAGCTCTGGCCATTTTTACTTTAGAGTGTCTCTCCAAGATACACTATTTATACGCAATCATCTTCCTGACCTGTTGTCAATAAACCTAATTAGTTGCAAAATGTTTCTCCAACAGTTTTTAATTTAATAGCACTTGTTTTTTCCAGTCTTTTTTGGTTGCCTAGTTGCAACTTTTTTGAGACATATTGTTTTTTGAGACGTAAATGATTTTAAAATTTTAAACTTTTGATATGTTTTTTTTTTTTATTTTGAATAGAATATGGGTTTGTGAGATTCGCAAATGATTGCATTCTGTTTTTATTTACATCAGTGTCAAAATCTTTTTGGAATTTGGATTGTAAATGAAAACATAATTTCTAAGAACAACAAAAAAGGATATTAATTCATAGTTTGTATTAAAATAAAGTGTTAATTGAACATTATCACTAATAATGTATTTATTCATTTTAACTTAGACCACATACCTGGCAAATTACGAATAAAAACACAATATATTTACAGTTAATGATATTATTATGTATTCCTTAAAATAAACTATTAGCATGCTACTATTTTTATTGCAGAAAATCAGAGTTTATTCATACACCTGAATCCACACTTGCTAGTAACCCATTTAATAACATTTCAAAATATGTTGTATTATTATTGTGTTCAGGTTAGTTTGATAGTGTTAATGCCATGTTTAAAATCTATTGTTTTGACATTCCAATGCTCTAAAATTAATTTGTGCTCAATAACTATATTAGATAAAATGGTTCATCAATAAAAAAAAAAAAATTAAGTCTCTAAACATGGTCAAATAATAATACAAAAAAAGCTTTAATTGTGCATGCAAAGTAGTAATCATTAATAATTTCCATTTTGGCAACTACAGGTACATTCAAAATGATCAAAGACTTCGATATATCAAGGCTTTTTCTTCAGTCGAACAGTTTTATCACATTGCTTTAGTCTCCCAAGAGGACATGAAATTTTTTGTGAGAGAATATTTTTGGATGAAGTGTCTGCAGTGTTGCATGAGTCGCTGTGTACAGGTTGTCAGGTTTTTAATGGAAATGAGAAAAAGCAAGAAGGAGGTGTTTACGTTTGGATGGGCAAATACACACACACACACACACACACACACACACACACACACACACACCACATAGGAAGGTCATGGCACACACAACATCAGTGTCACAAATCACTGTACAGTGAAATTGAAAATATGGAAGAGGCAACACATACATTTATATTATTTTTTAAATCATATTGTGTACTGTTTCCTAATGATTTGACACAGTAATTGGCATTTAAGATGCCAATTAACTAAGATTGCATTAGCTTCTTCCAAGATATAGAAAATACAGCTAAAAAAGTCATTTATATTGGACTATGCAAAATCATGTTCAAAGTAGCAAATGCTAAATTTCAGTACACTTAAAAAATATGTATTACAGTTTTTCCTCCGATACTGATGCAACCTTTTCAAAGCACTCCATACAGTCTGTATTATCAACATAAAACTTGTCCAAACAATTAATCTCAGCTGCAAAACTTGCTCAAACATCCAAAACGTCTCTAGGTTACATATATAACCCGAGTTGCCTGAGGGTTGACCACGCTTTGAATCATGTGTGTAATCTGTCCAATGGAAGGTGCGGCATCCCCGGTGGGGTGATGTCCCGACTAGGAAGCTAGAAAAAGCACATGGAGTGAAGCAGTGTGGCATTGAGACGCAGCGTCTCGTTCCCTCAGGGAACGTCTCTAGGTTACGACCGTAACCCTAGTTCCCCGAGGGAACGAGACGCTGCGTCGAAACGCTATGGGAACGCCCCTGCGTGACCGCGCTCTGAACCACGTGTGTAATCTGACCAATAGGCGTTTGGAACGTGACGTCATCAGCGGGCGACGTCGTGTAAACAGGAAGTTACAAATGGCTGCGAGATGGACCAGACGCTAGCTCCTGCGAGAGAAGGTAAGCGCCGCAGGGATGCAGGGAGTGTGGCACGGAGACGCAGCGTCTCGTTCCCTCTGGGAACTAGGGTTACGGTCGTAACCTCGAGCTGCGTCAAAACGCTATGGGAACGAGTGTCCAATCACGCCACACCAACCAGACCCTGCCTAGAGAATGAGGGCATCGGCACCAGCACGTAGGACAGAGGAGCCCGGGGTGGCTCTGAGGTCAAGGTCATAGAACCTGACAAAGGTCAGCGGGGTGGACCAACCCGCAGCGTCACAGATGTCCTGGAGGGACACTCCAGCGGACCAGGCCATAGAGGCCGCCACACTCCAGGTGGAGTGAGCTCGGACCCCGAGCGGTGCGGGGAGGCCAGAGGACTCGTGAGCCGACACAATCGCATCCACTACCCATCTGCTGAAAGTCTGCTTATTGGCCGGGAAACCTTTCCTGTTAGGGCCATAGCAGACAAGCAGCTGATCCGACTTCCTCCACGGACTCGTCCTGTGGAGGTAAGCGTCCAGTGCTTGCACTGGACACAGCTGGTGCTGTCGCTCCTGTTGAGGGGCTGTAAACGGAGGAGGGCAGAATGACTGTAACACGACAGGACATAAGGGAGCCGAAGGCACCTTAGGTACGTACCAAGGTTTCGGATAGAGAAACGCTCTGGCCATGCCAGGGGCAAACTCCAGGCGAGACGGGGCCATGGACAGAGCCTGCAGATCCCCAATCCTTTACAGGGCAGAAATCGCCAAGAGGAAGGTGGTCTTAATAGACAGAAATCTAAGGGCCACATCGGCTAATGGCTCGAAGGTGGGCTCAGACAGAGCCGCCAGCACAACTGCCAGTTTCCAGACAGGCACTCTGGGTCGCGTCCCGGGCCTCAGCCTCCGGGTGCCGCGGAGGAAACCTGTCACCAGCGGACACGTAAACCTTCAGGGTCGAAGGGGTTAACCCTGCGGCAAACTGTTATTGTAGGAACTCCAGAACCGAACCGATCGGGCAGTTAACAGGTTCCAGGCCATGGTGCTCGCACCAAGACGCGAACAGTCGCCATCATGCGGAATATGACCTCCTCGTGGAGAGAGCTCTGGAGTGGAGAAGGGTGTCAACTACCCCGGTAGAGAGACCAGCCGCTACGAACTGTGCCCCCTCAGGGGCCACAGCCACAGCCTCCACAACCCTGGGCGGGGGTGAACCAGGGTTCCGCCCGCCTGTGAGAGGAGATCCCCACGGAGGGCCCTCGAGCAGGGACACCGGATCCGCAAACCATGGCTTGCCTGGCCATCTAGGCACTACCAGGAGGAGACGGACTCCATCCCGGTGAACTCTCTCCAGAACTCCAGGGAGCAGTGCGATCGGGGGAAAGGCGTAGAGGCGCAGCCTTGGCCACGACTGTACCATGGCATCCAGCCCTAACGGGGCTGGGTGAGAGAGAGAACCAGAGGGGACAGTGCGAGGTCTCCTGGGTCGCAAAAAGATCCACCTGGGCTCTGTAGAACCTCTGCCATATGAGCTCCACCACCTCGGGGTGGAGACGCCATTCCCCAGGCCTCGGCCCCTGCCTCGACAGGGCGTCTGCTCTGACATTCAACCGTCCCGGGATGTAAATGGCCCTCAAAGATAGGAGCCTGTAACGAGACCACAAGAGAACCGCTCGCGCTAGCTTGTACAAGGGGCGAGATCAGAGACCCCCCTGGTGGTTGATGTAAGAGACCACCGCAGTATTGTCAGTGCGGACCAATACATGGCGATCTCTCAGGTCCGGGAGGAAGTGCTTTGACCCCAACAACACTGCCATCATCTCGAGGTAATTTATGTGCCACGAGAGATGTGGGCCGCTCCACAGACCCTGGGCGGAGTGGCCACTCATGACCGTACCCACCCGGTGAGGGAAGCGTCCGTCGTCAGTGTCACGCGACGACACGGAGCCCCCATCACCGGGCCACGGGACAGAAACGTTCGGTCTTTCCAGACATCCAAGGCTCGAAGGGCACGCCGCGAGACCTTGATAGTATGATGCGGGTTTCCCCTGAGGGAGAACCCCCTGCCCCAGAGCCACCACTGGATGGGCCTGATGTGCAGGAGCCCGAGCGGAACTATGCTGGACGCCGCCGCCATGAGACCCAGCAGCCTCTGAAACTGCCTCACAGTGAGTGGCTGGCCTTCCCGCACTCTCCTGACGGTGGCGAGGATGACCTCGACCCGAGCAGGCGACAACCGTGCCTGCATCCTAGCCGCGTCCCACACTACGCCCAAAAAGGTGGTTCTCTGCGCTGGAGAAAGCACGCTTTTGCTGGCGTTTAGCCGAAACCCAAGCACCTTCATGCAGGCGAGGACGACATCTCGATGCCGAATCGCCTGGTGCTCTGAATGAGCCAGGATCAACCAATCGTCGATGTAATTCAAAACGCGGATGCCCTGGAGCCGCAACGGGGTCAGTGCTGCATCGACGCATTTCGTGAAGGTGCTGGGCAAGAGTGCCAGGCCGAACGGGAGGACCCGATATTGGTATGCCACGCCCCCGTAAGCAAACCTCAGGAACCTCCTGTGTGCAGGAAGGATGGCGATGTGGAAGTACGCGTCCTTCAGATCTATAGTGCCGAACCAGTCCCCGGACCTGATCTGAGTCACGACCCCTTTGAGGGTGAGCATCCTGAACCTGAGCCTCCTGAGAGAGCGGTTCAAGGAGCGAAGATCTAGAATGGGACGCAACCCGCCATCCTTCTTCGGAACGACGAAGTACTGGCTGTAGAAGCCTGATTCTTGAACCGAGGGGGGAACCACCTCGATGGCCCCTTTCCCCAGGAGTGTTCCCTTGGGGCTGGCCTCTAAACCACTCAGAGCAGCTGGGGCGGGGCCCTGCAGCTGATGACACCTCGTGAGAGGTGGCGGGTCTCCCCCATCCGTACCGAGACTTTGGGCGGAAGTGGAGGGAGATGCCTGTTGGAGGGAGGCCGTGCTCTGAAGCACATCCTGTGGCAGAGCCAATGGCCCGCCCTCCTGGTGGTGCAGGGGAGGGACGGGCACCGTAGCGTGAGGTGTGGATCATCAGGATCTCCTGGATCGTCAGGATCTCCGCACCACAGCCCGTTTGTTGGAGGCGAGGGTGACCCTCAGGTCATCCTGCTCCTTTTTAGTCCTATAGCGACTGGGCTTTGCGGTGCCCGGAAGGACCAGGCTGAGGCTGCCGCCGACCAGCCCCACTAGATCGGCGAGGGAGGTACTGCTGAAATGCCGCCGACTGCTTTTTAGACTCCTGAAACCTGTTCACGACTGCCATCACAGCGTCACGAAACCGTCCCGGAGGAGCCATCGGTGTGTTCAAGAGCACAGCTCGATCCTTGTTCGGGAGGTCAGACAAGGTGAGCCACAGATGCATCTCTGTGGCCACCAGGGCCGCCATGGACTGACCAATGGCCCGCGCCGTGTGTTTCGTGGCCCAAAGGGTTAAGTCGGCAGCGCGACGCAACTCCTTAATATCAGCGGCCCCGTAGCTAAGTCCCTCATCCAAATCACGTAGCAGGTCAGCCTGGTATGCCTGCAACACAACCATGGTGTGGAGACAACCCGCAGCCTGACCTGCTGCCACGTAAGCCTACCCTACTAAAGCCGATGTAGCACGTAGCGGCTTAGTAGGGAACACCGGAGCCTTCAGTGACGATGCCACGCTAGGAGAGAGATAGCTGGCTAGCGTCTCTTCAACACGCGTCATCGCCCCATAGCCGCACGCCTTAGCCCCAACCACGTTCGCGTAGAGCGAGGAATGGCGAGAAGAAGTACGCGCTGAGTACGGCGTTTCCCAAGATCTGGACACCTCGGTGTGAAGATCAATAAAAAACGGCAGGCCCCGGCGCCGAGGAAGTGATACAGGACGCAGAAAACGCTCATCCAGCTTAATGGGTGCGCGCTGTTTCTGCTGCTCCACCGGCCAAGCTAGATCCAGCTTAGCTACGGCTCGCGTCACGACCTCGAGGAGTTCCTCATACAGCACAGGCTGTGAGGAATCCACGGGCTCGCTAGCATTCATCAGCTCTCCCTCCTCGGAAGGAGAGACATGTAATGCCGTGCTGCCCGCACCGGGAGAAGAAGCAGCCATCGGGCCTGCTTCTCCGAGAGAGCAGGAGCTCGATTCAACAAACGAAGCTGAAGCAGATGCATCCGACTCCAACCCCGCTGCTAAATCGGCCTGCGAGCCCCACGAGCGCCGGCGCCGCCATGCCTCAGCGAGAGCGGGACCGGAGCCGCAAGGGAGAGAGCTCTTCTCAAAGAGCGCTCTCCGGTAGCGAAGCGTGCGCATAGCCATGCGGCTACAATGCGAGCAATCGACTCCCTCGAGAGCCGATTGTGCATGCTCCACTCCCAGGCAAACAACACACCGTTCATGCGAATCCTTACCGGTAATGAAACACGGACACGGATGAACGCACTTACGGTAATTCTGTCTGCCAGCCATCACTCGATCAGAAAACACAGCGAAACAGCGCTTACCTGAACGAGCAGAAGCTAGCATCTGGTCCATCTCACAGCCATTTGGAGCTTCCTGTTTATGCGACGTCGCCCGCTGATGACGTCACGTTCCAAACGCCTATTGGTCAGATTACACACGTGGTTCAGAGCGCGGTCACGCAGGGGCGTTCCCATAGCGTTTTGACGCAGCTTGAGTTCCTGAAGGGGAACTATGGTTACATATGTAACCCAGAAACGTTCAGTTTCAGGAACTCCAGCTGCGTCGCAATGCTTTGGGAATGAGAGTCCAATACCGCCAGACTGACCAGTCTGGGCACAGCTAGGTCAAGTAAACTCCAGAAAAGAGTTGGCCACTGAGAGGGCCTGTAGACCCCTACTCTCTTAAGAGAGCAAATAGCCAGGAAAAACAGTCTTGACTGTGAGGTGCCTTCAAGAAGCCTAAGCCAATGGCTCGAAGGGGGGCTTAGATAGAGCCTCCAGCACAACAGCCAGGTCCCACCCAGGCACTCTAGGTCGCAACAGAGGCCCTTTAGGGGCTACAGCCACAGCCTCCACAACTCTGGGTGGGGGTTAAATATTGCATCCCCTGCTTGAGAGAAGAGATCCCTCCTCGGACGAATCTCCCAGGGAGGGTGCTCGAGGATGGCTACCAGGTCCACAAACCACGGCCATCTTGGAGCCACCAGGGGGAGAACTCTCTCCAGAACTCCCAGAAGCAGTGCAACAGGGGGAAAGGCATAGCCTCGGCCACATCTGAGCCATGGCGTCCAGCCCTAGAGGGGCTAGAGGAGCAAGGGAGGACCCGAGGGGACAGTGTGACGTATCTCAAGATGCAAACAGGTCCACCTGAACCGTGTCGAATTTCACCCAAATCTGCTCCACAACCAGAGTGTGGAGCCGCTATTCCCCGGGTCTCAACCTCTGTCTCGACAGGGTATCTGCTGCTTCGTTGAGGCGGCCAGGGATGTATGCTGCTCTCAAGCTTCCCTTGGGCCAACAGGAGGATCTAGCATGCTAGCCTGTACAGGGGGTGTGAGCACAAACCGAGACACATAAATAATGTCCGAACAGATCAACACGTGTAATCTCTTAGGTTTGGGAGAAAATGCGTTTGTGTTAGAATCACAGCCATCTCTAGGCAATTGATGTTCCACAGCAGATGGGGTCCTTCCCACAGACTTTGGGCAGACCAGCTACTTATGACCGCTCTCCACCCCATGAGGGACGCATGCATCGTAAGAAATACCAAACATTTCACGTAGGGCTCACCGCATGATAGTACAAAAATAAGTATGAGATTACCCTTCTGTGAGAACTCTCGGGTCCTGAGCCACCAATGAAGGGGTCTCATGTGCAGGAGGACAAGTGAAATCACATAGAACGCTGCTGCCATAAGCCCGAGCAGTTTCTGGAACTGGAAATGACTGCCCTTTTCTGACTCTCCTGACGGCCGTAAGGATAGATGCAATGCGGGCAGGGGGAAAGCTGCACACACATAAGGGTAGTATCCCATATGATGCCTAGAAAACTGGTTTATTATATGTAATTGAGAAAGCACACTCTTCTTGGCGTTCAGCCGAAACCCCAACATGAGCAAGAACAACATCTCATGTGAGCAAAAAAGACATCTTGATGCCGGACCGCTAACTGCTCTGATCAAGCTAATATCATCCAATCGTCGATATAGATTAGGATGCAGATGCCCTGAAGTCTCAGGGGAGCAAGAGCCGCATCCACACACTTCATGACGGGGCAGGGTAAGAGGGCAAGCTCAAATGGAATAACCCGATACTGGTAAGCTTTGGCCACAAAAGCGAACCTCAGGAACTTCCTGTGAGAAGGAGGATGGGTACATAAAAGTATGCATCCTTGAGATCTAACTTTCAAACCAGTCCTCGATCTGATCTGAGACACAACCTGCTTGAAGGTCAGCATCCTGAACCTGAGTCTCATAAGTGAGCAGTTCAGCTGACATAGATCTAGGATAGGACGCAACCCACCGTCCTATTTGGAAACTATGAAGTACCGGATGTAGAACATGGACTCTGTCTGATGGAGGGACCACCTCAATGGCCTCCTTCCTCTTGATAGTATTTACTTCTTCTTCCATGACCAGAGCCTGCTCGGTATAGCCTCTGTCTACAGTATGCAGGACCCACTAAGACAGGTCTAGCAGTGCTTTCCCAGGCTGCCATGTAGTCTCTTAAGGGTATCAGTCTCTCAAAACTGATCTCTGGTATGTCTAGAGTTGAGGCTATGCCCTGGAGCAGCTCTAGGGGCCTCAAAAAAAGGCGGAGAGCGCTCTAGGTCCGCTATGATGCCGATGCTGAAACACATTCCGTGGCAGGGTTAATGGACCAGGTCCCTGGGGGAGTGTAAGGTACCTTCACTGTCTTCCAGTAGCTGCATGTATTAGATTCAAAACACTGATGCTTGCCACCAAGGACAAAAATGGATCAGCACCATATTACCTCAGAGACCTCATCACACCTCACACTGCACCACACTGTCTGAGATCCTCCACCTTGTACCACCTTCTCTCAGAATAAGAGGTAAGTATACTTCAAGGTTCTTCTCTGTTCTGGCACAGAGGTGGTGGAATGAACTTCCATTAGATGTCCAAATAGCAGAGTCCCTGGCTATTTTCATGCAACGGTTGAAGACATACCTCTTCCTGAAACACTTAAATTAGCACTTACCAAGTTTGCTTTGTAAAAACCAAGAGTTATAGTTTTTTTTTTGCCCTAGCTATGCCCTAGCTAACTTTAAATGTTAACAGTTCCTGATAAAAGTGGGCTACAAGTTGATATTGCTCAAAAAGATAAGTTATAGAAAGTTATAGATGATGAAGTACTTATATATATTTTAATATTTATATATTTATATATATCTATATATATACATATATATATATATATATATATATATATATAGGGTCAGGTCAGGTCATACCTGCTAGGGTATAGGGTATACCTGCCACCAGTAACCATGTAACCCGGTGCCACCTGCCTCATGCAGAGAAGGTAAACTCTGTCAAAAACCTCCGCTGCAATGGTTATAAGCTACAATGCTTGATTGGTGTAGAGTGTGGCGCCAGGGGCTGCTTGCGACGGTGGGAGAGATCTTTGTATCTCATTGGGCAGCTACCGCCCGCCTTAAGCTGGGCAGCCCCCAGCCAGTAAGGTGCTGTCCTGCCACGGTCTGCCTTGCATGGGGATAAGGAAACCCGACAAGCAGACCGCAATCTCTGCACCAAGAAATAATAATAAAAGGAAAAAAAAAAAAAAAAAAAGAGCTCAGTTCTTTATCTGGGATGTTGGAATGTCCGAACCATGACAACCGGACTTGACAACCTCCTGAACATCAGTGACGTAAGAAAGACAGCGATTATCAACAACGAGCTACTGAGACTGAAGGTAGACATAGCCGCTTTGCAAGAAACATGCCTGGTTGAATCAGGATTTCTGAAGGAGAAAGATTACACTTTCTTCTGGCAAGGTAAGAGCGCTGAGGAACGTAGACGGCACGGAGTAGATTTTGCAGTGAGGAACACCTTGCTGGAGATGGTTGAACCCAGTGACAAGGGTTCAAAACGCCTGCTGAGTCTCCATCTCCATACATCTGTGGGACCAGTTACACTCATTAGCGCTTATGCCCCAACCTTGACCTCCACACCTGAGGCAAAAAACGAGTTCTACACCAGTCTGAATGACGCCATCAAAAACATCAACAGCAACGAACACCTCGTCCTTCTTGGCGACTTCAATGCCAGAGTAGGTGCAGACCATAATTCTTGGCCTTCCTGCTTGGGTTATTTGGGAGTTGGCAAGATAAACGAGAACGGGCAGCGCCTTTTAGAGCTCTGCTCTTATTATGGCCTCTGTATGACCAACTCCTATTTTCAGACGAAGCCACAACACAGAGTGTCTTGGCGCCACCCTTGTTCCAAGCATTGGCACCAGCTCGATTTGGTCATCGTCAGACGCACAGGCCTCAAGCATGTGCTTCTCACTCACTCATATCACAGTGCTGACTGTGACTCTGATCATTCACTGGTATGCTGCAAGATCAAGCTGCTACCAAAGAAACTCCACTCCACCGAACAAGAAAAAAAGCCACGCATTGACACGTCAAAGATGCAACATCCAGAGAAGCTTGAGGTATTCACAAAGACTCTTGCCGATGCTCTCTCTGCAGGCTACCTATGCAACACTGCATCTGCATCATGGAATCACCTGTGTGAGGCAATTCAGAAATCAGCTCTTGCTACCTATGTGAGAAAGACATCTAAGAACCGTGATTGGTTTGAAGCCAAGTCTGCTGAGCTGACTCCTGTTATTGAAGCAAAACGTGCCGCTTTTGCTGAATATAAGCGCTCACCAGATGGGAAAAACTTTAAAGCACTTAGATCAGCCAGTAGCAAAGTACAGCAGACAGCAAGTGCAAATGAGTACTGGCAGGAGCTCAGTGACGACATATAAAAGGCAGCAGCAACAGGAAACACCAGGGGCATGTATGAGGGCATCAAGAAAGCTCTTGGACCAACTCAGAGCAAAACTGCACCCCTGAAAACCAGCTGAGGAGAGGTGATCACCGACAAAAACAAGCAGATGGAGAGATGGGTGGAATACTATTCAGAGCTCTACTCCAGAGAGACCATTGTTGTCAGCTCAGCATTGGACGTCATCGATCCTCTGCCCATCATGGAGAAATTAGACACCGAACCAACACTGGCAGAACTGAGTAAGGCCATTAACAGTTTAGCCTGCGACAAAGCCCCGGGGAATGATGGTATCCCCCCCAGACCTGATCAGGCACTGCAAGTCCACCCTTTTGCAGCCTTTATTTAACATCCTCTGTCAGTGTTGGAGAGAAGGGGGTGTGCCACAAGACATGAGAGATGCCAAAATCGTCACCCTGTACAAAAACAAAGGTGACAGGAGCGATTGCAACAACTATAGAGGCATCTCCCTCTTGTGCATCGTGGGCAAACTGTATGCAAGAGTGCTGTTGGTGCGCCTTCAACAGCTGGCAGAACGTGTCTACCCCGAGTCCCAATGTGGCTTTCGAGCAGAACGTTCTACAGTGGACATGATCTTCTCCCTTCCCCAACTTCAGGAGAAGTGTAGGGAACAGCATAAGCCCCTCTACGTCGCCTTCATAGACCTTACCAAAGCCTTTGACCTAGTTAGTCGTGATGTGCTCTTTAACATCCTTCTGAAGATTGGATGCCCTCCGAAGTTTCACAGCATGATTAGATCTTTTCATGACGGCATGAAGGCAACCATCCAGTACAATGGCAGCACGTCAGAATCATTCGACATCAAAAGCGGTGTGAAGCAAGGTTGTGTCCTGGCTCCAACCCTCTTTGGACTCTTCTTCTCCCTTCTTTTAAAACATGCTTTTGGGAATTCCACTGAAGGGGTATAAATGCATACACGATCAGACGGCAGACTCTACAACATCGCAAGACTCAGAGCAAAACCCAAGGTGCATGAGATCATCATAAGAGACATGCTCTTTGCCGATGACGCAGCAGTCAGCTCTCACACTGAACAAGATCTACAGTGTCTGATGGACAGATTCTCCCAGGCCTGTAAAAACCTCCCTCTAACCATCAACTTGAAGAAGACCAACGTGCTGGGCCAAGATGTGGATATATCACCTGTCATCACCATCGACAATTACGAACTGGAAGTGGTCCACCACTTTACCTACCTGGGCTCCACCATCAGCGACAACATGTCCTTAGATACCGAAATCAACAAATGCATCGGCAAGGCCACAACAACTCTAGGACGGCTGACCACTCGTGTCAGGGAAAACCCTAAGCTGACCAACCAAACAATGATGGCAGTATACAAAGCTTGCATAGTCAGCACCCTCCTGTATGGGAGTGAATCCTGGACAATATATGCCAAACAAGAGCAGAAACTGAATAGTTACCACATGCGTTGTCTCCGTCGCATTCTTGGCATCAGCTGGAACGACAAAGTGCCCAACTTCCAGGTTCTTGCCCACGCCGGCCTCCCCACCATGTACACGCTGCTCAGACAACGCAGACTGCGCTGGCTTGGTCACGTGCGCCGTATGGAAGACGGGCGGATCCCAAAGGACATTCTCCATGGTCACCTTACACACAGCAAAAGATCCCAAGGTCGCCCCCAGTTGAGATATAAAGATGTCTGCAAGCGCGATATGAAAGCCCTGGACATCAATATAGAGACCTAGGAGGACATTGCAGCTAACCGCAGTAGCTGGTGCTGTCTGCTCAGGACACAGATAAACACAGGAGAGGAAAATATCTTGAAACAAGCGGATGAGAGGAGAATTAGTCAAAAGACAAGTGCACAAGGACATCCACTCACAACAAACTACATCTGCACTTTGTGCCACAGAGACTGTCACTCCCGTATTGGTCTCACCAGCCACCGAAGATGCTGCCTCAGAAGCAACACTGCAATCTCTTAGGGCGCTATATCCATGGTCGTCTACGACTGAAGGAGGCCTACTATATATATATATATATATATATATATATATATATATATATATATATATATATATATATATATATATATATATATACACATTAAATCAGTTATGTACCAATCCAGAAAAGTAATGGGTTAAAAGCCACATGTCTCATGAGTTTACATTTTAAATTGAATAAAGCTATCATGAAAAATTTTATTTCTACAAACATTTATCTGAGACTATTTCTGAGACTATGTCCTCGCCCCATCCAGCCCAAATTGTAGAACTCGCAGCAGAAATGCCCTACCTAACTTTAAATGTTAACAGTTCTTGATTAAAAATGTGCTACATACACAATGTAGATATCTTTGGAAAGAAGACACTTTGAGCTTTACTGTCAATCATCAAAGTTGATATTGCTCAAAAAGATATTAAGTCATAGATGATCAAGTGCCATGGATATACATTGCCTGCATTGAACATTTTTTTTTATATTATATATAAATACATGAAATCAGTCCTGGAGCAATCCAGAAAAGTACTGGGTTGAAAGCCCAATTGTGTCATAAGTTTACATTTCAAATTTAATTAAGATTTTCATGACAAATAAGATTCCTACAAACATTTATCTGAGACTATGTCTGATCCTTTTCTACCTCCCCCTGTTTGGGAGCCAAGTGCTAAATTCAGGTGGTCATTCATACTCTATTCATACAGTCTGCATATAAATGAATGGCTGACCATTAAAGGCTATTGTTATACATGTTTGGCTATTGGAATTGATTTGGCATTCATATTGATGGCCAGGTAGCCAGACAAGCTATTGTTTAACAGTCATGGCCATTCCAATCACACACACACACACACACACACACACACACACACACACACACACACACACACACACACTTTTCAAGCATTGCTCTTAAAAAAACAAACGGGCAATAAAACCTATACAATCGTATGAAACTGTAAAGGGAGATCCGTATATTGTAACTTGCAGATGTAAAATAGCATCTCCATGCAGATCTCCACGACTGTTGTTACTCCACCCCAAGAATATTTTCCACAGTGCTGCTTTGCGCAAATATCTGAAAAAACAACTTTTTTGATTGTCTATTTTTTTCTTTGTTTTCTTTTTTTGTAAACTAAGTCCAGTTAGCACAAGCTGAAGCAGAACTCAGTGAGCAGAACTGAGAGCTGCAACCACTTCCGGGTTTGTGTGCATGTGTAACCAGTAATAGTTAGTAAATAGTAATAAAACTCAAGACTCACCCACGTGGTGAATAAAATCCTCCCATATATCGTTAGAATCCTGCACTTATTGGCTAGATTTTCCATCAATCGTTTTGTTTCCATAATAATACTGGCTGGAAATAAAAGGTTTGAAATGATAGGTGGTGCATAATAAACGTCACCTGGACACCTGCACGTTTTTTTTTTTTTTTTACCAGCAAGATGTCATTTTTTATGCAAAAGTTATTCGGAAATATATACAGACAATACATCAGCCGAAGTTCTGTGAAACAAAAGAATAACCATCTAAATTACAACACTATTGTTTGGTTGGAGCAAAAATGCTTTATGACATGCTGTTCAGTGGAGCCTTATCTCTTGCCTAATAAACCGGGATTAGCAACAATGTGACTCGTTATTACAATAAATGTGTAAGTACTGCATTTTTTTATGCATGTTGTTTGTGTGTACTGCTTACACACATTCAGCAAATACATTCATTATACGTTTTCCATTAAAAAACGGTGATCTGGAGTTGCTGCTTGAGGCTTAGACCTTTAGAATGATTTATAGTTAGTCATGGTTACTCTTCTCCCTTTTTATTTAATCTATTGCTAAACATTAACACCTGAGAACAATGGGATATCGTCTAAGGGGTTAAGTTTGTAATCTAGCGTGCCAGTGCAGATTTATTCATTGCTAGAGACTCAAAGCACTTTTGCACATCGCTCTGGACAAGGCCGTCTGCTAAATGCTACAAATGAAAATGTAAATGATGTAACTGTACCCAAACAATAGACAAACGATTGACATAAAATACACACACAGAGCGCTTCGTGAACAAACAAAAGCTGATGCCGGCTTCACTCCATGTGCTTTTTATAGCTTCTTTGCCGGTGACGCCACACCTTCCCTTAGACATATTACACAGGTGACTCAGAGTGTGGACAACACTGAAGCGTTCCCAAATTCTTATTCTCTTTCAATATACTTGTTCAAAAATAACGCTGGCAGCACTGATGAGTATGAAAATATACATTACCTTTAATACCACACTGACCAAAAAACACCAATATATGTGAGCATTGATTAATTTTTTATCTTTGGAGTCTGCATGATTTTTCACATCACAAAATCTTATTTTTTTACAAGAATTAAAATAAGACTCTATTGAAGGTACTGAAGTATATATGACATGAAAGAAAAAAACCTAAGTTCCTTTGCTACAATGAAACAATAAAATTATTAAAAACAAACAAACAACATAACTCATACTGCATGCATATTGCTGTGAGGGTTCTCATAAACACCACATCTTTTTGAATGTCTAATCAAAACCCCGGCAGTCTTCAGGAGAAATGTCTCCACACTCCATATTTATTCATGCTTTCTGGGTATTTGCATGGTGGTCATAAACCTTCCAGCTCCATACAAAGAAGATCTTCTCTGTGGGGTTTGGGGTTGGGTCGGGGGTGGCAGCGGCAGAAATAGTGCTGACATTCTGGGTTGTTCATCATACCAGATAGTGCCTGCATAGGAATTGTGAAAATCCACATTATTCCACACCACAATGAAGGTAGAGGAGGTTCTTGCCCCCCACCTTCTTTTCTTTGCTGTTACAAATCAATTGTGTAGGTCACCCAGGAAATAAATTAACCTCTCTGTACTCTAGGGGCCAATGAGTGGTTTGAGTAGCAGCAGAAAATCATTTGGCAGCTGTGTAGACATTATGATGTTATCTCCTCTCAGTTTTTCTGGCTTCCATCTGCATTATTCTCAGAAAATATAGTAATATGCACTACTTTTCATTGTCTTTGGATGTTTATGTACCCCGTTTGGTTTTTGAACAGACACCTTGCTTGAGCATATTGATACCAGAGTTCTTTCACATGTTTCTCTCAAAGTGTACAGTGCATGACTGATTCACCCTTATTTTATCTTTAGCTTTTTAGGACACTAAGAGTGAAAACTGATATTGTGCTGACCATATTTATATTCCCAGAAGTGATATTGTAAGCAATCTGTGCAGAATTTCCAACAGTTTTATTGCCAATTACTACATCAACAATAGCAATTTCATGTGCATCTGCCTCTCTATCCTGTAGGAGGCAACTTTTGCATTCTAAAACACAAAGATTAGATTAGATTAGATTCAACTTTATTGTCATTACACATGTACAAGTACAAGGCAACGAAATGCAGTTTGGGTCTAACCAGAGTGCAATAACAGCAAGTGCAGGATATACAGTTTTTACATGATTTACATAGATAAATAGAATGATAATATAGACTATAAACAGTAGTTTAAAGATGTATATGTACTATAAATGTAGTATACAGATTAATATATATGTACTATGAAAATAATTACAGATGAATATGAATATATATGTACTATGAACAATAGTATACAGATGAAATTATATATATATATGTGTGTACTGTGAACATAATATACAGATGCCTATTATTATACACAGAGATTTACAGAAGGATGTGAGCGGTGAACATAAATTATTACTATGAACAGAGAACGGGTATATATACAATGGTAAATAATGATGAGCAGCAATACAAAGAAGAGCAGTGTGCAAATGAGCAAAGGTTTGTGCAAACAGTCCGTGCAATAACAAAGTGTGGGGTGAGAATGATCAGTGTTCCGGTGAGCACAAGTTTTTGAGTAGACAGTCCATTATAGAATAAGGAAGTGTGAGGAAAATGTGGTAGTGTATCAGTGAGTGGCAGAGTTCAGTAAAGAGACAGCTCTAGGAAAAAAGCTGTTCTTTAGTCGGCTGGTCCTGGTCCGGAGGCACCTGAAACGCCTGCCGGAGGGCAGAAGCGTAAACAGTCTGTGGGCCGGATGAGAGGAATCCTTAAGAATGCTGCGAGCTCGACGCAGACAGCGTTTCTTTTGAATGTCCTCCATGGCTGGGAGTGAAGTCCCTGTGATGCGCTGGGCAGTTTTCACCACCCGCTGCAGTGCCTTACGCTCTGCAACAGAGCAGCTCCCATACCAGACTGTGACACAGCTGGTCAGGATGCTTTCTACTGCGCAGCGGTAGAAGTTCACCAGGATATCCGAGGAGAGCTGATTTTTCTTGAGTGTCCTCAGGAAAAAGAGGCGCTGGTGAGCCTTCTTGACTAGGCTGGAGGTGTTGATAGCCCAGGACAGGTCCGCCGAGATGTGGATCCCCAGGAACTTGAAACTGGAGACGCGCTCAACAGCCATCCCATTGATGTGGGTGGTGTCATGTGTGCCTCTTGTCTCCTTCCTGAAGTCCACAATAAGCTCCTTTGTCTTGGAGGTGTTAAGGAGCAGGTTATTGTTACTGCACCATGTGGCTAGGTGCTGGATCTCCTCTCTGTAGGCAGTCTCATCATTGTTGGTGATGAGACCGATCACGGTAGTGTCATCTGCAAACTTGATGATGGAGTTAGATCCATTCACAGGCCTGCAGTCGGAGGTGAAGAGGGAGTAGAGGAAGGGGCTCAGCACACAGCCCTGTGGTACACCAGTGTTGAGTGTGATGGTGTTGGAGCAGATGGAGCCAGATCGAACCTGCTGGGGTCTGTTGGTCAGAAAGTCCATGACCCAGTTGCAGGTGAAGGTGTTAATGCCCAGATCTACAAGTTTGGCTATTAACTTGGATGGAATGATGGTATTGAATGCTGAGCTGAAGTCAACAAACAGCATACGTGCATAAGTGTTTTTATTGTCCAAGTGTGTGAGCACAGAGTGCAGTGCCATGGAAACTGCATCTTCTGTGCTCCTATTGCTTCGGTAGGCAAACTGGTGAGGGTCTAATATGGATGGCAGAGAGTCCTTCAGGTGAGCCAGGACCAGCCGCTCAAAGCACTTCATGACAATGGGTGTCAGTGCTACAGGGCGGTAGTCGTTCAGGCACGTTGGGCTGGAGTGTTTCGGCACTGGCACAATGGAGGTGCGTTTAAAGCAAGTGGGAACAGCTGCTTGGGCAAGAGACAGGTTGAAGATGTCGGTAAAGACCCCAGCGAGCTGCACAGCACATGCCCTGAGTACGCGTCCAGGGATGTTGTCTGGTCCAGCGGCTTTGTGTGCGCTGATCCGGCTCAGTGCACTGCAGACATCTGTGGAGGAGAGTGTGAATGGAGAGTGATCACCCGAGTGTTTGAGCTTTGTGGCAGTTTCTCTGTTGTCTCTCTCAAAGCGAGCATAAAAGTCATTAAGCTCATTCAAGAAGAGAACATCAGTGGCAGCGGGGGTGGAGTGGGAGGATTTGTAATCACTGATGGCCTGGATGCCTTGCCACATACGTCGAGGTTCAGAGTTGTGAAAATGTTCCTCTATCTTTTGTTTGTAGCATTGCTTGGCCTCTTTGATGCCCCTCTTCAGGTTAGCTCTGGATGTGCTATAGGCTTGAGCGTCGCCTGACCTGAAGGCAGTAGTGCGTGCCTTCAGCAGGAGGCGCACCTCCTTGTTCATCCATGGCTTCTGATTTGGGTATGTGATGATCTGTTTCTGAGTAGTAACACTGTCTATGGTTGAACTGATGTAATCCAGTACAGAGGAGGTGTAGCAGTTGATGTCTGTGTGAGAGTCACTGGTGGCCTGAGAAGCAAATGTACTCCAGTCTGTGTGTGAAAACCTTTCCTGAAGTGTGAAATCTGCCTCTACGGGCCACACCTTGATGGTTCTCACTGATGGCTTTACCCGGTTGATGAGGGGTGCATATTTGGGGGTGAGAAACAGAGAAAGGTGATCTGACTGTCCCAGGTGGGGGAGGGGGGTCGCAACGTATGCTCCAGCCATGTTTGTGTATACATGGTCTAAAGTTTTGTTCCCTCTGGTGTGACATGAAACATGCTGATGAAATTTTGGAAGCACTGCCTTTAAGTTCGAGTGATTAAAATCTCCCGCAACAATAAACGCAGCTTCCGGGTGAACAGTCTGTTGTTTACTGATGGCCGCATAAAGTTCTTTCATAGCGAGCTTAGCATCAGCATCGGGGGGAATGTAAGCAGCAGTAATAATAGTGGAAGTGAACTCCCGCGGTAGATAAAACGGTCTACATTTAACCATGAGAAACTCCAGGTTAGCTGAACAATGACTCTCGACAATAACAGAGTTCGTGCACCAAGCTTTGTTAACATAAATGCACAATCCACCGCCTCTGGTCTTACCGGAGCCATCTAATGTCCTATCCGCCCGGAGTGTGTGTCGTCCCGCTAGCTCAATAGCGTTGTCCGGAATGCCGCTGTGTAGCCATGTTTCCGTGAAGATCATGACATTACAGTTCCGAAGTTTCATGCTGTATGTAATGCTGAGTCGAATCTCCTCCATTTTGTTCACCAGTGACCGAACATTGGCGAGGAAGATGCTGGGTAAAGAGAGCCGGTGTGGTGTTAGCTTTAGCTTAGCTTTCACTCCACCACGCTTCCCCCGCCTTTGTTTACGATCTCGACGCCGCCTGCGAGCACTTCCGCCCGGCCGAGTAGAGTGAGCTGCCTCGGGTGCTCTGATGATCTCAGGAAGGAGATGAAGGTTGTCGATAAAACTGTCGGGAAGTCGTAAACCAATATCCAAAAGCTCACATCGGGTGTACGATGTATATGCACAGCTGTTCTGCACGAACAGACCCGATATGAGCAACAGAAATACCGCAAAATTGCAGATTCTGGAGAGACCCTGAGCCTCGCGATGTGCTCGCGCCGCCATCTTGGGTGCTCCCCAAGATGCACTCCAAATGTCAGAACATGTAAACAAAAATTTAAATATACTGTATTGTACTATAATAGGAAAATTTGTGCCATTAATGTGACTGTTTGATGCAGCAGATTTGGCAAAAGAAAGAACACAGCTTACAATATACCATAGTCAATCATTGTGGCCCTTATCTCATAGGAGAACAGTTCACTAACAGTGTGAAAAGTTTTGAAAATGTAAATTTTTTTGACCAATGCTTGTTACCGATAAAAAAAAAAAAGAGCAAAAAAGACAAAATTGAATTGGTGTTATCTAATCAGAGACCAGAATCTATGCCAGTCTTCTTTCCCTTGTAATCTATATTGCCTGATCCATGTTTCCAAACAAAATCATTCCCAAGCTGTCCTTTTTACTAAAAACTCATAACACAAATTATAAAAGGACACCTGGGATGACCATCAGTTGAAAAGGCAATTAGTGTGTGTTTCACTGAAAATATTCTGCTAAGATTTTCTGTATTTATTTGAATTTGGTTACTGTTTTGCAGTGGCGGGCTGTGCATTTGGTACCTGGGCCTTCAGTGGGGACTTACCCGACTTAATCCACCTCTTAATACCACCACTATCACGTAGCAATTATAAAAACCATCAATACTATACAAAATCGCAATATAACAACACGTGACATTAAAGAGAGAGATAGAGAGACATTTAGCATATAGAGGGTGAATACCATTTTACTAAAGCAAGAAACCCAGTTAAGACAACAACAAAACTCTACACTGCAACCGCAACTGTGCCACGTACATCATCTGGATCAGTTTAGAATCAATATTTGTCTAATAACATGACAAAAACATAAAAATAAATAAAAAAATACAACCTACTCACCAGAGATGGAGGCACATAATTTGTACCTCTCCTCAGAGGCTGTAAGCCAGTGGTACCGCTTGTATTCACTGGTCTGGAAGTGGTGAACAAACCCTTTCCTGGTCTGAGACAAGCAAGCTAGCTTCGGGGTTGGCCGACCTCTTCTCACGAGGCCTAGCTTTTCTTGAAAATGGATTTTAAGTATCTCCGAGACCAAATCAATTTCTCTTCAACTACAAAGCTACAACCGTGTTTTGCCAGTCAAACTTGGCTGTAACACCCTCTCACCAACCAATCATGGTCAAAACACCAGCAGTACTGACTTTGAAGGCCCTGGGCAGATTAGATTGACATGGCAGCAAATAGAGGCTAAAATCTGATTGGACAAAAAATCTGACATCCACATACATGTACTGGAAGCAGTGCAGCCAAGAGAAATGCCTTGAAATGAAGATAATAGACTGTTGGAAATTAATTTATACAATTTCATGAAAAAAATATCAGAATTTAGGTTGTAAATGTAGGTCAGTGCTTCTGATAGTGTTTAGGCCAGCAGAGAAAGCTTTGCCGGCCCTGACCGCCCGCCACTGCTGTTTTTAAATCTACTGTCATTCTATTTTGAATGTGTTTTTAACAGTTTTGAAAGCACCGTGTCAGCATTTGAAAATATGCTGCAAAGATATAGTGTTTTGCAGGTGCTAGAGTATGAATGACAAAAGAGCTTTTGGATTTTGGAAGATGTGGTCACTGAATACATTTTAGGAATGAAAATTAATTCACAGTTTGTTCCACATTGGCTTGTTTTGCTAACTGTGTGAAGAGTGTGAATATTATGAATATGAAATGAATATTCTTTACACTGCGGGATGTCACTTTACACTTATGATAACCAAAATCTTGTTTGTTTTTCAGGACTCCAGTAGAAAATATTTAAATGTACAATATGACATTGTCTTATGATGTTATTTCTTATTGGCATATCTAGGCATCTGAATAACCTTCCCATTTATTAGTTAATAGTCTTGTGTTATTGAAGTAAACTGTATTGGATTTGCCAGATGAGCTATCATCCATATTGAGAGGTGTTGCACATGATTTGTATTCATAGGTCATTAGGCCTCACTGCATTATTCACGCTGTTACCATTGAGATATAGCCCTCACGACAAGAGAAACCTGTGGATGAAGCTGTTCGGATGGCTCCATCATGTCCTGACACCCAGCAGGCCTCCCATGAACAAGGCCTTTGCCCTGACTCTTTTGCCATGGCCCCCTCCTAGCCTTCATTAACTGGTGGATGCCTGGAGCGGAGAGCTCAGTTTACAGCCTCTTTCTCTTCTCTCTCTTTTTCTTCTCTTTTCCTGCTCTCAGTAGGATGCCCTCTTCAGACCTAGCAGGCATCTTTCTATTACTATTATTATTCAAGACAATTTTCCTGTAGCCCCGTTAGCACCGGTATCTTCTCAGTACCAGTAAGTGCAAGTCATAACATTATGACTGTCTCACAAAAGTAGAGGGAGAAGCTAAAAGGAAAATGCAAAGTTAGAGGAGTGAGGGATTAAATGATGCTGAAGTTGGCCATGAAACCATGCAGGTGTCTATCTTAATAAGCTCCATGTGTGGAGCTTCTTAGAGGTTAATATGCATTCAAGGTGCCAAGTGCCTGCTAGACATCAGACATACCCTTAGAGACAGTGAGATTGAGAGAATTCATAGTTCTGTTGTAGGATTAATACTAAAGAATGGTAGATAAAGTGTCTGATATAATGGGCACCCCTAAGTCCATTCTGATTCCGGCTCAAATTCGTTTTTTGCTGTTGTTAAACTCTATAATGGAGTCAGAGAGGAATCCAAGAACAGCTTTATCAATTTCATCATTTTAAACAAAAACCCTACTGATGGCACCACAAAGACAAGCAGCAGCACCGAGCTGCATAAATAATATTTTTTCATAGCATAATTTTCATAGCATTAAGTTTCATACAGTATGTGCCATTCAGATATGTGACAGTTTACCTATGATTTGGCAGCAAAAAAAAACCAGAAAATACCTTGTAATTGCATCCTATCTAAATGCCATATGTATATGTATATGCAATGCCATATGTAATATGTATAATATTGCATCTAACACACGTGAGATTATTTTTGTGTGTGTGTGTGTGTGTGTGTGTGTGTGTGTGTGTGTGTGTTGGATGGGGAATATAGTGATTGAGGATAGTGTGAACAGTGGCCTGTGTCACTTAATGGTCAGCAGAACTAGCTCGGCATTTTGCAGGTCTTGGACTTGAGTTTCATTATAAACTCATCAGACACACTGCAATATCAGCTCAGCTTCTTCAGGTGTGACAGCAGCTGCCTCAGCAATTAGAAGTCACTTAACACACCCTTCAAACTCCAGACCTCTTTAAATCTCCTGGGCATTTTTTTTGCATGTTATTTTTTTATTTGTAAATTGCTATTTTTATTATTTGTTAAATTAAATATTCTGACCAGACAGCTATTAGTCAATAGAATGTCTGGTGTATTTTCAATATAAATACTTACTTTTACAGAAAGAGGCAATTTGACTGGCATGACACATAACCAACCACAGCCTCTTGGCAAACATGCAAGATTACTTGTGTTTACTCAGCAGAAAGTGCCTTAAACTAAAATATTTACTCAGGATGCTATGAATTTGTTTTTATTAAATTCCAGTGACTTTATATTCCTTCCTAAAAGTTTTGTTTTTTAAATGGAAACTGGTGTTAAAAAATCAATTTAGATCATAACCTTCTTGATTCTGAATGTTGTGACCAGAAAATTATGAACAAAATATGTTCTGTGTCTGAAGCAGTGACTAGTTCTTTTAACCAAACAAACAAAAAATGGCCAATATCATACTATGTAAGCTTTTTTTTTTCACACTACAGAATAGTCAAGGAAATATATAACATGACCTTTTCAAAATTAAAGCTGCAGAAATAATAAACATCTTAAATGTTTTAATTAACATATCTTACAACATACACTCACAAAGTTATTAGAATATTATATATAATATAGATATATTATTATTATTATTATTATTATTATTATTATTATTATTATTATTA
>JAAIIK010000165.1:381368-405621 GCA_014706435.1 Silurus glanis
TATTATTATTATTATTATTATTATTATTATTATTATTATTATTATTATATTAATAACTAGATTTAGTTGCTATTGTGCACCTGAAATGTATAGGGGTTTTTACACCTCACTGCCCACCCTTTAATACAGTGATTCTCATAACTTTTCATATGCACTTGTCTCCAAGAGCTCTCACACCTTCAGTGCAAAATATGTTATATGGATGTTATAACCAATGCTGATGAAATTAGTTCCAAAATGTAATAAATTACATATTATTTATTATTTTCAATTAAAGTGTTATGGCCTGGTCTAATATGGTAGGCCATTTTATAACTTTTAATAAGGCATCAAAAAAAAAAAAAATTAACTAGATATAGTAATAAATGGAAGATGATCCCCTAAATAGAATTAAGAACATTGCTAATATTGAAATGCTGCACCAAAACATTTTGAACATCTCACTATCACACCCATTTGTGCTTGAACTAAACAATATTCTGTCCCCGTTTGCTATTTTAATAAGCTCCACTCTTCTGGGAAGGCTTTCCACTGGATTTTAAAATGTGGCTATTGAGATGTGCCCGTTCAGCAGTAAGAGCATTAGTGAGGTAAAGTAATGTTGGCAGACAAGAATGCCTGGTGTGCAGATGGCATTCCAGTTCATCCTGAAGGTGTTTAGTGGAGTGGTTGTCAGGGGTTTCTGCAGGTCATGAACCTTGCAATGCCAGAACAGGTTTGAGGCAATTTGTTCTGATGCTAGATAACTATAAGGACAAAAGTATTGGGACACCTGAGTTTCTCAGCCATATGTGGTTCCCTCCCAAAATGTTATTTCAAAGCTGAAGGCACATAATTGTATAGGGTGTCTGAAAAGCAAACTCCATGAAGATATGATTTGCCCGAGTTGGAGTGGAAATTGAGTGCTATATCTCCTGTTATAGAGCTCTGACCTCAACCCTATTGAACACCCATGGGATGAATTGAAACGCTGACTGCACCTCAGGCCTCCTCACCTCACCTACATCAGTTCCTGACTTTACTTTTGTCTTTACCTCTGTCTGAATGGACACAAATCTCCACAAGCACATTCCAAGTGGAACATCTTCCCAGAAGAGTGGAGAGAATTGTAAGAGCAAATAGGGACTAAATGTGGAATGCAATGTTTAAAAAGCACATACAATACTTATGACCAGGTGTCGGTAAACTTTTGACAATATAGTATATATATATATATATATATATATATATATATATGATACTGAAATACTCTACAACAACATATTGAACTAGAAAAAAATGGTTATAATGTTGTTGTCAGAGAACCACCAGCCACGCCTTCCTCCTGCAATCAACACTCTTGCTCAGCCTCTCCCTCCTACTAATCACCAACACCTGTTCCCCATTTACATTCCCCTTTATAAGGCCCCCTTTTCGACTCACTCACCGTCCGATCTACAGGTTACTCCATAGATAATTACTGACTACCTACTGTGCTGTGTGGTTCCATGTTCCTGGCTATGCTTCGCTGAATGCACTCAGTTAAGTGTATTTTGGCTAATATAGAACATTCTCTTTTACTCCCGGTTTCTGACGCGTGGTCTATCCGTGACACAAGATCGGACCGTAAACTGAAAACTTACCTCGATGGATCTTCAGCTGGCTCACATCTCTGATCCCATCAATGACCTCGCCGCCGCTCTCCGGGAGGCTTTCGCTCCGGCCTCTACCAGCGGGGTTTCACCACCCACTTTCAGTAGCCCGATGGCTCTTCAATCTTCGTATTCCGGCAAAGCGGCTGAGAGTGACGGCATCCTCCTACAAGTCAACTTATACATGCAGATGCAGCCTAACAATAGCGTTTTTCATATCACTGCAAATCGGGAATGCTCTGTCATGGGCGAGAGCAATATGGAGCCCAATAGTACCATTACTACCTCATACGCTCTTCACCAAACACTTTGCAGAGGTGTTCTGCACCGCCACCAGGGCTCTCACCATGTCAGAACAACTCTTCAATCAGCGCCCAGGGGTCCTCCTCACTCACTAAATACAGCCTCTGCTTCCATCCCAGAGCCTGAACATATGCAAATCGGGTCCCAATGGCTAACGAGAAGAGAGAGGGAGTGTCACCCTGTGGGGGGGGGGGTTGCCTGTATTGTGTTGATCACGGTCACTTTATTCCCCAGTGTCCTGCCTGACCTCCACGCCAGCGGTAAGTACGGTGGACTTCAACTCTGAGATCACCCACTTATCCAAACTTCCAGTCAAGCTCATAACCCCCCACGCTATCCCTTCTGGTTTTGGCCCTTAAAGATTCCGGCTCCGCAGCAATTTAATCTTACAAGAGTGCCTAGAGCGCCTCCAGCTGGGAGTCCCTCGGGACGTCTCTGGCTAGCACGACACTCCCCAAGATTCTCCTGGAACCCGTGTGATCTCCTAGAGTGGAGCCACCAGTGCCGGAACCAATGCCTGCACCACCAGCCCCAACAACGCCTGGCCCAAATCTCTCTAGCATCCACACTAGTGGAAAGCCCAAACAGCCACAAGGAAGTGGAGTACCACTCATTCTGGGACATGGGGACGTGTTGTACCTGGGGTACAATATCAGTCCATTGGGGGTACGGATGGATCAAGGGAAGGTGAAGGCAGTGCTGGACTGGCCCTGCCTGGGTTCCACAAAGGAGCTCCAATGCTTCCTAGGTTTTTCCAACCTCTACCAACGGTTCATCCAGAGCTTCAGCTTGGCCACCGCCCCGCTCACCTAACTCCTGAGGGCAAAGGCCAAAACCATTGTGTGAAACCCGGAGGCCGAAGAATCCTTCCTCAAACTGAATTGGAGGTTCAGTACCGCTCCTATGACACCTGGATCCCCAGCTCTCGTTCATAGTGGAAGTGGATGCCTCCTCTACAGGCACATTGGCCGCCTTATCCCAACAGATGGGGAAATTGGGAACTGCTGGCCATCAAACTGGCGCTCAAAAAGTGGTGCCACTGGTTGGAAGTGGCGGCGCATTCATTTACGGTGATCGCCGATCACATGAAAGTCCAATATCTTCGGGAAGCCAAACGACTCAACCCCCGGCGGCAGGCTAGATGGGCTCTATTTCTCACCCACTTCGAATGCACAATCACACATCATCCAGGCTCCAAGAATGGGAAGGCTGATGCCTTGTCCCGAATTCATGGCCCCGACGACCCCGAACCTATCGTTCCACTGAGTCTAATCCTCAGCTCCATTGTGTGGGATTTAGAGGAGGAGATCTGTACGGCGACTCGTGGAGAACCAGCCCCCCTGAATGCCCTGAAGGGACGACATTCGTTCCCAGGACTTGCCGTCAACCCCCGCTAAAGCCGATCCACGAGGCCCCAGGTTCCGGCCACCCAGGGAGGAGACAAACCCTCCTTTTGGTCAAATCTCACTACTGGTGGCAAGGGATGAGCGGGGATGTAGCGAGATCTGTCTGTGCCATGTCAAAAACACCACGCCACTTACAGCGGAAAAACCTGTCCCGCTACCTTCCCCACAATGGCCTTGGTCCCATCTGTGAGTCGATTTCGTCACGGAGCTTCCGACGGTAGATTTCGACAGTAACACCTGCGTCCTCGTAGCTGTGGATTGCTTCTCCAAAGCATGCAGGCTGGATCCCCTCCAAGGTCTGCCCATAATTCTAAAGACCACAGTGGTATCCTTCCACCACATGTTTCGGAATTTCGGCCTCCCAGAGGAAATTGTGCCAGACCAGGTCCTCAGTTCACATCCCACATGTGGAAGGCGTTCTTCAAGCTCCTCTGTGTTACCGTCAACCTCTTATCCGGCTATCACCCACAGACTAACAACCAGACAGAGCGGAAGATATAAGAGCTGGGGTGCTACCTCTAATCCTACTCCACCAGGATTAAACGAGCTGGAACCGGTTCCTCTCGTGGGCCGAGTGTGCACAGAATTCCCTGCGCCAAGAATCCACTGGCCTGACCCCATTCCAATGCGTGCTAGGCTTCCAACCCCCACTATTTCCCTGGACAATTGAACCATCAAACGTCCCCGCAGTAGACTACTGGTTCTGGGAAAGCATGCACGTATGGGAGTCTGCGCATACCCAGCTCCAAAGAGCCCTCAGAACCACAAGAAGGTTCGGAGATCCTCGGAGATCAGAGGCACCTCCTTACCAACCAGGAGATATGGTGTGGTTATCTACCCAAAATCTGTGCCTCCGACTGCCCTGTAGGAAGCTCAGCTTGTGTTACATCGGGCCATTCAAGATCCTGCAGCGGATCAACGAAGTGGCCTGCCGGCTCGACCTCCCTCACTCACCGTCCAATCTACAGGTTACTCCATAGATCATTACGGACTACCTACTGCGCTGTGTTTCCGTGTTCCTGGCCCTGCTTTGCTGGAAGCACTCAGTTAAGTGTATCTTGGCTAATAAAGAACGTTCTCTTTTACTCCCGGTTTCTGACGCGTGGTCTATTCGTGACAGTTGTAATGTTGGATTTGTTAGAAGCAAAAATAATTTAATTAAACAGGCAAAGTTGACTGAGTTGAATGTGAAAAAATTTAGTTAATTTTTCTTAAGGCCAATTTCACCTAAACCTTGAGGGGCTAATACAAAATAACTGCATGGCATTGGTCTTCAGAGCTGGTTAAAGAGCCAAAATAAAAAATCTCCTTTAAGCTAGAATATTTCCATAGAATATATTGTGACTATGGCTTTGAAGTGTGAAACCTCCACATAGATTAGTTTCCCAGCATTCAAAACACAACAAATCAGCATTTTCTTTTTTCTTTTTGGATTTGGCTTTTGGGCTTTCTGCTTAACAAAATTGATTACAAGCCTAAATCTCCTCCAGCAACACAACAAAGGGAATGTAAATGTAAACAGAAGTACTTTCACTCAAAATCAAATAGTCAGCTATCTGGTGCTCCAGGAATCTCTCTCAGGCTAGGTTATATCTCCTGCATGCCTATTCAATGAGAATTGGCAGTTGTCATTGATTTGTGTGAGAAAGACGGGCAACTTTATCCTACTAAAAGCCTCATCACTTCATGCTTCTATGACTTGAGCCAGCTTAGCCTTACAGTTGTCAACAACATCATTGATGACTGGATGACCTTGGATTGCCTTATAGCAGACTATATGTGTGAAATATCAGCTCTGAATTTTTGGGTAGCCTCAAGCATCACAATTGTAGACAGTGATTTATATTAATTTAGTACTCCATAATAATTAGCTTAAATAAAAAAATATATTTATTTATTCATTTATTTATTTGTTTTTGTTTAAAGCTTTATTTTAGGAATAACAAGGTCAAAATGTTGTGCAATGAATATACTCTATAATATATACACCATCCTTTGAATATACATTCTTATCCTCTCTACATGCCTTGTAATCTAACATATTTTTATTTAGCATGCATATTTGCACAAGATTTCTTGCACTGCAGTGTAAACCTTCTAAAGTGTATACTCTAGGCTGTGAGCATCATGCAAGAAAAGTGATGTGTATGACTTACTTTTGAATACATTAATAGAAAATAAAAACCTGCACTAGTTACAACATATACCAAGATTTAGCAGAATCAAATTTATGTGCTAATTATATAAAAAACAACAACAACAGGTGTGTACCATTTACAAGGAGGCTCCTGTTATACGCTTGGTTGTCTGTGTTTATGTTCTTTTTGTCTTTTTCCCCAGTGACACTTTCGTCTCTCCTCTTAGCCTCATATAAGATTTTCCTCCGGGTTAGCAAGTAATTTCCGGCATCAGGGGGTTTTATCTGAAGTCTGGAGGAGACCGAACTTTGACTTTATCTTCCCTTTGCTTGTATAATGTTTCTATACATGCTGCTTGAAAAATTGTGAGCCCTTTAGAATTTTCTATATTTCTGCATAAATATGACCCAAAACATATTTAAATGTTCTAAAAGTGGACAAAGTGAACCAAATAATAAAAAAAAGACTTTTAAATCTTAAACTCTTAAATTGCAATTTATTTACTAAGAAAATGACAGCATAGTGGTACCTTGACCTACGAGTTTAATTTGTTCCGTGCCCGAGCTCGTATCTCAATTTGCTCTCGCATCAAATCAATTTTCTCCATTGAAAATACTTAAAATGGCATTAATCTGTTCCAACCCTCAGAATGCCACCCCGTTTTTATGTTACATGTTATTAAATTAGGAAAATACATTTCTAAATAACAAATCTTGTATAAAAACATAATAGAGTATGTAAAGATATAATAAGGTTTTATGCAGTGTACTTACCTTGGAGATGAGACGACTTGAGCTTGAGCGTATCCCTAAAATTATCTTAATTTTCGTCACAATCTTCGCTTTCTGGCTTCGCTTTGCCATCTAGCAGCGGCGTCTCGAGCTCGTACCTTAATT
Organism: Silurus glanis; assembly: GCA_014706435.1. Lineage (NCBI taxonomy): Eukaryota > Metazoa > Chordata > Actinopteri > Siluriformes > Siluridae > Silurus > Silurus glanis. The sequence continues at coordinate 387,743 of JAAIIK010000165.1, forward strand.
TTTTTCTTGCGTAACAAAGCAAAAAATCGACAGAGTGACCGCTCGTACCTCGGAAAACTCGTACATTAATGTACTCGTAGGTCAAGGTACCACTGTATTACTTTTCTTTGAGTACAAATTTCTTGTCAAAAGTATGCACATCTTTGCTTTCAGTAACCCTACTGTGCAGAAATAATTACAATCAAAGGTTTACAGTAACTGTTGAACAGTCCTGCACTACAGTTTGAAATTTGAGCTCATTCCTCAGTACAGAACAACTTCAACTCGAGGACGTTGGTGTGGTTTCTCACATAAAATGCTTGCTTTAGGTCCTTCCATAAAATTATTTTAGATTAAAGTCAGGACTTTGACTTTGCCATTCCAAAACATTTACTTTGTTACTTTTTAATAATCTTTTTTTTTTTTTTTTTTAGAACATTTGCATGCTTGGGGTCATTGTCTTACTGCATAATCTTTTTTCTCTTGAAATTCATGTTGCTTTTTAATTTCCCTTTTTAATTTGCTTTTATAATTCTGAATTTATTGTTTCATTAATGATGGCAAGCTGTCCTGGCCCAGATGCAGCAAAACAGGCACAAGCCATAATATTACCACCATCATGTTTTACAGATAGGATAAGGTTCTTATTTTGGAAGGCAATCTTTTCCTCTCTGCAAACATAATGCTTCACATTTAAACCAAAAAGGTAAATTTTTAGTCTCATCTGTCCACATAACATTTTTTCAAAAGTTCTCTGGCTGGTCCACATGATCTTTAGCAAGCCTCAAATGGAAATCAATGTTATTTTTTTGGAGTAGTGGCTTTTCTTCCTGCAACTCTACCATGCATACAAAGGTTGTTCAGTGTTTTCCTGATGGTGGGCAGTAGCCCAAGGATTCTCAAATCATCTTGGTGCATTCCGCCCATGCTTGAAATATCATAATATCTTCTGGCATGCATTCTCTTCATGTGTTTTTAAGAGCCTCAATTAATAAGGGTCAAATTGGATTCTTCCCATGAGTAGGGTTGCATCAGAATATGGGTGGAAGTATTTTTATTAATCTCCAATTTGAGTTAATTCCTCCTACCAGGAGATAAAAATTATATAAACCATTCTCTGCAACTTATGGGGTCACTGAACCTATGTTTCCTGGCATTGTTGAAAGACCTTCCTTCTGCAATTTGGACTCTTCCTGCCCGCACTTTCTGGCTGTTCGATTTTCTCAGGTGAGCACCTTTTGCATCTGAGCTCTTTACCAGCAAGATTAAACACACCAAAGTTTCCCTCCAGCAATATCTGAATAATCTGCAAGTTTCCTTTCATGCCCTTTGAAGTGGATTTATTGTGAGCCTGTTATGAGCCTGTTTTACATTAAGCATACTCTATTCTCTGCTCTGCTATTTGTGCCCCTTTATTTTTGCTGAGTCCACTATTGACTACTTCTTATGTACTCTCCCTGTCTTCTAGCTTTAAGCAGCAGCTGGCACGAATCACTTAGATCCAAGTCCTCTAGCAGAAGAGTTCTCCAAGAGGTTGCTTAGAAAGCTGTCTTTTTTCATTACAACTTAAGAGAATATTTAATTTGTTCTGGTAATTGCATTAAATATTTTGCATATCTATGACTTTCTGTCTTAAAGTGTTATTTTAAAAAGAAATAATCCAGCTTTCTTCATTTTAGAATAATCATGAGATATTCTTTATTATTCTGCAATTTACTGGATATTTTCTCTCATCATAAACGAAAGGATTTTATTATTCATTGAACTATGGGAGCATTACTATTAGGATTATTTTCCCTGCTTCAATCACATTAAAAATAAAAGTGGAGGATTTGTTTTATGTTATTTACAAAGTATTATCTTCTAAGCATTTAATATGAATGCCTGTCACCTCTGACTGTGTCACATTAGCATATGGTGGCCTTTTTTTTTAAGCCCAGTAAGTATTAGACATTAGAAAGTATGGGAAATAAGTTATGTTTTGAAAAAGAGAATTATGCGGCATTTGCTCACAATGCATATTTCATAGCATACATAACAGGTTCAATTACTTCTGAAACAAAATAGCATATTCAGGCATAAACTGTCTTTAGTACAAATTGCTTTAGGCAGTGAATAATAGGAGTTGACAGGCATAGAAAAGCAACCATTTCAATGAGGAATTCCATTTCTTTCAATTATGGCTGCTTCAATGTGTATTTTTTCAGAATTTGTACAACAATTTTTTTTATACAAAAATGTTAATCTGTTCAAATTGACCAAACAATAGTAAAGATAAATATATAAAATATATTTTTTAGGATACATGCAGCATTTGGGCCTTTGTGTATTAACTTGAGTAATAAGTTTTACATTACCTCAACTGCATAAAAATCAAATAACAGGCCCTGTTATAATGTAGAAGTAGTTGAAGAGCATGTATAGATTTATTCCTAGATTTTAATGCAGGTTAACCCTAATTTAACCCATGCATATTTACTCACACTAGTACTAGTACATACTAGTCACACCCTAGAAAGATTATCTGCTACTATATATTTCATTATGGTCCTCTGTATATTAGTCTAGTTGTTAAAGGTCACCCAGAAGGCTACAACACTCATCTTAATGACTTTTGAGTGAGTGATCATTTTCCTTTAATTATTGTTGATTACTATCATTAGGTTCTTACTTTCCATCTAACGCACACTGTTAGTGGCCTGGATTAATAACCATCATGGTGACTACTTCTTAACATTAATTGGGTGCCACATTTGAGTGTAGCTCTAAAGGGTGGTGTGTGTGTGTGTGTGTGTGTGTGTGTGTGTGTGTGTGTGTGGAGGGGGGTTAATCAAGCAGTGTCCTAATTTCAAAAGTATACTTTATTAGCCATAAAGCCCCTGACAGCATGGATAAGGCACAGGCTTTCACTAAGAATGTCTTCACTGTCCTATTTTATTCAAATTATCCAGCTTTTGGGAATAGTTATGCCATGTTTAAAATCTTAGGTTCAGCTAATCTTTACATGCTTATGTGATCTTAAGTGCGGTATATAAATTATTAAATATGTGCTTGCAGTAACTACAGATAAGGAACGTCACATAACTAAGCTTAATAATTTCATAATAATGAATTTATTGAATGAGGTGTGTTAGAGCTGACAAAATGATCACTCTGTGGTAACTTTTTTAGGGCTACAGTCGAACAATACTAGCATGCCTGTTATGACTAGCATAAAATCCATTGTATGCATATTGTAAGAAGGGTGGGGTTGTGTTAAAAGATAAGCCCAAGGATAGAGCTGCTGGGAACAGAAAATCTTTGCTTTTGAAATATGTTCTTAAGCTGTCATAATGTATATATGCAGAGCTTATAACTTTAGCCAACACAGTTCTGCAGCTAAGGTAAATGCTTTTCTGTTTTGATCTTAGTCCAGTGGATTACTCCAGAAAAATTTCCCTTCTGTCTCACTAATTCATTTTTTTGCTTGGCTCTGCATGGAAGAGAGCTTCTGACTAAAAGTTACCAAACTTTGCCTCGATTGTGTGTGCATACTGGTGTTTATAAAAGTGAAACTTCTTTATTTTTTCACACCAGATTTAGTTTACATTATAATCCCTTGATAGCGTCTGTCAGATTGTGAGGAAGAATGTTTCTAGTTTAATTTCCAAATGTAAGTATATTCTAAAAGCATATATGTGTATGCCTTATATAAGTTTGTGTTCTATGAAAATTTACTAAACATCCTGTAAATTTCTTTCTTTTTTTTTTTTTTATGGCTTTGATCAGGTGCTTTCTTCTCTCCTGTGCTTTCCACTCCGTCAGACAGGATGGAATAATTGTATGTATGCTATGAAACCTTTACAGTATTACAGTGTCTCATTAAAATATTAACCATTTAAAGACCCAGCTTATTATTATTTTTCATTTTAATAATATTATTCAGTAACTAAATTGAGCATGGGTCTTGGGTGATGGGTAGGTATGGCCTTCAGGAGAGGAATGTGGAAAGGCAGATGGTGGTAGATTTTGCTAAAAGGATGGAAATAGCAGTGGTGAATACTTATTTTAAGAAGAAGGAGGATCATAGGGAGACGTATAAGAGTGGAGGAAGGGGCACACAGGTGGACTATGTTCTATGTAGGAGATGCAACCTGAAGGAGATTGGAGACTGTAAGGTGTTGGCAGGGGACAGCGTAGCTGGGCAGCATCAGATGATGGTCTGTAGGATGGTTTTGGAGGTGAAGTAGAAGAGGAGGAGAGTGAGGACTAAAAATAAAATAAGATGGTTGAATTCTAAAGTAGGAAGACTGTAAGGTACTTGGTGTGACATCTGGAGATAGAAAGGAAGACAAAGAGACGTGGTTGTGGAATGAGGAAGTGCAGAAAAGCATAAGGAGAAAGAGGTTGGCAATCAGAATTGGGATCGACAGAGTGATGAGAAAAGTCGGCAGGAGTACAAGGAAATGCGGCAGCAGGTGAAGAGGGATGTGGCGAAAGCCAAGGAAAAGGAGGAGCTGTGAGGAGGAGCTACGAGGAGCTGTATGAGAAATGGGACACTAAGATTTATACAGATTGGCCAGGCAGAGGGACCTAGCTGAGAAGGATGTGCTGCAAGTTAGAGCAATAATGGATGGAAATGGGAATGTGTTGACTAGTGAGGAGAGTGTGATAAACGAGGAAAATGAGAGAAGGTGTGGATGATGTGGAGATGGTGAAGCAGGAAGTGGATAGGATTAGCAAGGAGAAAGTGAGAGCAGCGATTAAGAGGATGAAGAGTGGAAAGTCGGTTGGACCAAATGCCATACTTTTAGAAGCATGGAGATGTTTAGGGGAGATGTCAGTGGAGTTTTGAACCAGGTTGTTCAACAAGATGTTGGAAGGTTAGAGGATACCTGAGGAATGGAGAAGAAGTGTGCTGGTACAGGTTTTTAAAAATAAGGAAGATGTGCAAACCTGCAGTAACTACAGGGGAATAAAGTTAATCAGTCACGAGTAGTGGAAGCCAGGCTGAGAGAAGAGGTGATCATCTGTGAGCAGTATGGTTTCATGCCGAGGAAGAGCACCAAAGATGCATTATTTGCTTTAAGAATGTTAATAGAGAAGTATAGAGATGGTCAGAAGGAGTTGTATTGTGTGTTTGTGGATTTAGAGAAATCGTACAACAGGGTGCCGAGAGAGGAGTTGTGGTATTGTATGAGAAAGGTGTTTCAGAGAAGTATGTGAGGGTGGTGCAGGACATGTATAACAATGTGACAGCAGCACAAGTGTGCACAAGTGTGCAGTAGGAACGACAGACTGGTTCAACATAAAGGTTAGACTGCATCAAGGATCGGCTCTGAGCCCTTTCCTGTTTGTAGTGGTGATGGACACTTTGAGAGACGAGGTCAGACAGGAGTCTCCCTGGACTATGATGTTTGCAGATGATATTGTGATTTGTGGTGAGAGTAGGGAGCAGATTGAAAAGAGCCTGGAGAGGTGGAGGTATGCACTGGAGAAAAATGGAATGAAAGTCAGTAGGAGTAAGACAGAGTACATGTGTTTGAATGAGAGGGAGGGCAGTGGAGTGGTGCGGTTGCAGGGAGAAGAGGTGAAGAAGGTGGCGGAGTTCAGGTACCTGGGGTCAACAGTGAAAAGTAATGGAGAGTGTGTTAGAGAAGTGAAGAAAAGAGTGCAGGCAGGGTGGAGTGGGTGGAGAAGAGTGGCAGGAATGATTTGTGATAGAAGAGTATCTGCAAGAATGAAAGGGAAAGTTTACAGGACTGTGGTGAGACCTGCGATGTTGTATGGTTCAGAGACAGTGGCATTGACTAAAAGACAGGAGGTGGAGCTGGAGGTAGCAGAGCTGAAGATGTTAGGGTTTTCGTTGGGATTGTCGAGGATTCGAAATTAGTTTATTAGAGGGACGGGGCATGTAGGACGTTTTGAAGACAAGGTGAGGGATTCAAGATTGAGATGGTTTGGACATGTGCAGAGGAGGGACATGGGGTATATTGGTAGGAGAATGCTGAGGATTGATCCACCAGGAAGGAAGAAAAGATGACAGAGACAGTGGCATTGACTAAAAGACAGGAGGTGGAGCTGGAGGTAGCAGAGCTGAAGATGTTAGGGTTTTCGTTGGGATTGTCGAGGATTCGAAATTAGTTTATTAGAGGGACAGGGCATGTAGGACGTTTTGAAGACAAGGTGAGGGATTCAAGATTGAGATGGTTTGGACATGTGCAGAGGAGGGACATGGGGTATATTGGTAGGAGAATGCTGAGGATTGATCCACCAGGAAGGAAGAAAAGAGGAAGGGCAAGGATGAGGTTTATGAATGTGGTGAAGGAAGACATGCAGGTATTTGGTTTGAAATACGTAGATGTAGAGGACAGGGGGTATGGAGACGGATGATCTGCTTTTGCTACCCCTAATGGAAGAAGCCGAAAGAAGAAGTATATACACACACACACACACACACACACACACACACACACACACACACACACTCAATATGATTAGCCACATAATCTACAGTATATCCCTATTCTCTTTTGATTAGTTTCTCCTGTTCACAATCACACACACCTATAAATAACTCAGACATTCATTTCAAACTTTGTAAATTTCTGCTCTAGGCTTTCACTGGTGACATGACTGAGCATTTCTTATATGTGCTTCTGTTATTTTTCCTCTGTTTTCTCTTGATTACTGTGATTTTTCTTCTTGCTTTGTTTGCTGATCGCCAATTCTTTTTGACTGCATCTATGTTTGCTTTGCACTTTCAACATGTCGGCTTTGATCATTCCAATGAAACCCTGCCTTTTTTTGGTTGATCTCTGTTTTAACCTGACAATCAGAATCCAGGAAAGGGTCCAGGGAATTAAAGAGTACAATACACTGATTTCATTAAAATACCAGTATATGGCATATTTTATTAATGTGTTATGCAAAATCACTGTTTTAACCCTAATAAACTAATTAAAACTAATTAATTAAAAAACAATTTTTTACTTACTCTTTCTAACTCAATTTCAGTAACAGCTTATTCTGTTCAAGGGTCATGGTGGATCTGGAGCTTATCCGAGGAACACTGGGCATGGGATTCCAGTCTATCACAGGGCACCATGTACACACACAATCACATTTGCACCAAGAATCACCCAAACAAAGAATTAAAACTTGGACCTTTGGGATCCTTTAAAGTGATAAAATGCCTTATTTATTCATTAATGGATTTTTTTCTACCTTTTGTTTCCCAGATATGTCACCTGTCAAATCCCAACCACCAGCCAACTCTCTCCTATCATAAGAAAACCAGGAAAGATTAAAAAACCTAACAAATATTCCCTCCAAGACATGTGAAACAAGCAAACCATATCTTTTATTTGACTATATTTTTTATTTCAAATTGCTGCTCATGCTGCATCACAGGGCAGTGTAATACATTTGTTTGGCTTCCTTGGCTTTTGGCCATAGAGCTGTCCAGATTCATAACCTTGCCAATACAGTATATACAGAAAAAACACATACAGGTCATATAGTACCCCAGGCCTCCTCACCTACATCAACACAAATATCCCTAAAATTGCTTGCTTAAAATTCATATAAGATACTTATGACCAGGTGAACCAATACTTTATATGTGTATATATATATATGCATATATATGCCAGTTACCACATGCTTTAATCACTAAACGTTTTTCTTACTCTGTTCTCAGTGCTTTTGGGTTGGTGTCCCTAAAGGTATTTTAACTGAAGATAATGTTCATTCTGCAAGTTTAATGGTGATCTTTGGATAACAATATATACGGGAAATCATTCCCTGGTCTATGCAGTGAAGGCAGATGTGTTAGGAAGTTGCCTTTAAGTTTTATAAGTTTATATGTGATAAGCAAACCATTACCTCTCTCTGTCTCTCTCTCTCTCTCTCTCTCTCTCTCTCTCTCTCTCTCTTTCGCCGAAGGCTTTCTCATGGCCCAAATTGAAGTCAGCTGAGTTCAGAAGTGTTCTCATGATCAAGCTCCGCTGGGTTGCCTGCCTCCTCCACTGATGCCAACTATCTTTAGATTCTGTGCAAACTCAGCACTCTGTGAGCACCTTTTACAACATCAAACACAAGCCTGCAGGCTCCCTTTCAGCTTGACAAAAACAAGAGATATAAAAAAGAGAAGGAGATGGAAGCAGGAGAATGTTAGAAACGGAAAAGGAAGATCAGAACGATAAAGAAGTGGATCGACTCAGTATGGATTTTAATAGGTTATATTTTACCTTTTATACAGCTTCATTAAGCATGCCTTATAAAAAACAAAACAAAATGCAAATTAGACCATTATAATCATCTTTACTTGCACAGAACTATTTGCTTGCCTATATCAAGTAATCTTTTCTCATTATTCTCCTATTTATTTTATGCTATAATTTGTTTAGGTTGCTGATTAATTTTTTTATATATGCAACCTGGCTGAGCAAACAAACCACCCTAGGATTTTACATTTTATTTATTAATTTTGTTTCATCAATGTTTTTCACTGTAAACCCTGGAACATGATGCATATCCACATGTCTGAGACAAGTATAGCAGATTTCTGCATCCATCCTGCAGGACTGCAGTAAAGATTTTCTTGAAATATAACTAAACATTATATGTGTCTAATCAGTGTGTTAAAATGTGTGATAAAATCTGTGGTTCATACAAGTCAAGGGTCCTGCACGTACAGATACATGATAGCCCTTGATAGAAATTTTGAATCCCTGGCAATTCCACTAAACCCAATTTAATCATCTGTGCACATTAATAATTAATACCTCACTTTCCTGACCCAGCATAGCAAATGATCTCAGACAGTAATATTGACCCTTAGACAGAATCTGCAGTTTCTCCACCATCTGGTACTAAGCAAATATAATAACCAGGCTCCACATTGGAGTCCCCTGGGTCCAGAACCTATGTCAATGTCGTGGACAGGTTCATACTGCACGTCATAATCATCATTAGTCATCTGCTACTCCTTCTTAGGAACTAATATGTGTAATGATCGGGATTGTGAATCCATATGCACTGTCTAAAGGTCAGTGTACCTGATTGTAGTCAATTATAGGGTGACTCAAGCCAATAATAAATGAGTAGGAACCAAAAGGTTAGTTGGGAGATTTCAAGATAATTACTGAGGTGGGCTAATAGAAATGAAGTGGCATAATATGCAGGATAATTCCAGAGATAAGACGAAAAATATAGTAATAGATTATTTCATTATTATTGCTATTTTTCTATTGCCTCATATGAGCAGGCTTGTGAACCCAAATGTCTAAATGCCAGTTTACTTGACTGTTATCATTTTAAGAGCTGGTAATAAACACTTACAAAACAAAAGGTTAGTAGTGAGATTGCATATTAAAAACAGAATGGAATAAATGAGATAGCATGGCTAACTCCCTTGCCTTTTAAAAATAAAATGAAACAATGTATGTTCAAGCACATGACTACTTATTATCATAAATTCACAGAATAGTTTAAAGACTAGAGGTTAGAACTAAATTCTTTCTAGACTACCAAATAGATTCATGAAGCTTTTCAATGAGTATCATATCAGGTGATTAGAAGAGCACAGTGGCCTTATTAAATGTAAAAGAAAAAAAAATTCTAAGCAGGCTTTCATGTACCTTGCAGTTATAGGCTTCTGCCTGGCTACTCTTCCATACTGCCCAGATTGTTGAAGTGTTGCACTGATGGTTGACCTTCTGCAAGTTTCTCCCATTTCTACACAGGCTCTCTGGAGCTCAACCAATGCAATTCTCCCCTGATTGCCCAGATTGGCCGAGCGGCCAGCTCTAAACAAGAGTCCTGGTTGTTCTAAATGTCTTTCATTTTAAAAATTATTTAAGCCATTCTGCTTTTGGAAAACGTCAATGCAGCAATGCAGCAGAATATTTTTTGTAACCTTCTCGACTTCAGTGCCTTGACACAATCATATCTCTGAGCTCTGCAGGCAGTTCTTTTGATCTCATGGCTTAGTTTTAGCTCTGATTTGCATTTTCAGCTGTTAGACTTTATATAGACAGGTGTGTGCCTTTCCAATCATGTCCAATCAATTACATTATCAAAGTCTTGAAACAAAGATGCTCCAGACACTCTCGCTAAATCTCAAGTGTAACAGAAAAAGGTCTGAATACTAATCTCTGTGTAATGTTTCAGTTTCCTCACTTTTATACTTATGAGTACAAAGTAAAAGTACTTATTTGTACTATGTGTATAGTGAAGAAACAGCATTTTAGAGTAACATTGCAACATAATAAAAAGTGAATAAAGTAGGGGTCTGAATACTTTTAAAGTGCACTGCTGATAGACTAAGCATATTGTCAAATCAAAAAGTCAGTGATCAAAAATCAATAAAATATGAAAAAACTAAAGGTTTTTTATTTATTTTCTTTCTTTCTTTTGTTTCTTTTTTTTTCTTTTTTTTTTTTTTCAGTTTTTCTTACTGGAGCATTACAGACTACAGAAAAATGATAGTTCATGGATGCAGACATGAATGTAGAAGTGTTCATAAGAATGATGCATGTTTGCCATCTAACATCTTTTTTATTAGCCCATCAGTGTGTCCTTGGTACCATAACACATTTCTCAATCATAATAATTTGTTGCTGAACTAGTGATAGATATTAGACTTTAGCTCTACTGTGTAATATCGTGAACAACTGTCACTGCGATAACACTTCAAGGAAAAGTAGTAGACAGATTGAGCAGATAATTCTTTTCTGAAATTAGACTAACCATTATAGATATTATTATCTCTTATCACAGCCTTTGTCTGATACAGCTCTGAGTCTCTACTTCAGTGTCATCTGATTGAGCATTTGATTTCTGCTCCCTGAGGAACAATTTGTATTACATTAAGAACCATCAGTTACCCACTGGGAAAATTGGCAGCTTTACTGGCTATTTAGATCCTGCCTTAATCCAGAATCCATGTGCACCATTAATTCTACACTCTGTGCATGACTAATAGTCCACCTGGGATATAATAACACACAAAAAAATAATAAAATCACTGAAAGGTGGTAAGTTTAGAAAAATTTGTAAAAGGATGCTTTTCACTGTAATTATTATTTTATATTGAAGTTATTGTAGGCTTTCTGTCATCTTAAACTGGTCTGCCTATTTTACAATTACATAGTGTTTGGCAAATGTGCTTTTCCAGAGCAACTTACAGAAGTGCTTTGAAGTCTCAATAAAAACCTTCTAACATTGGTTCTTTAGAATACAGTCTAAAAATTCCATAAGTTTAAAACTCTGTTCCTCTGAAACTTTCATCAACAAGGTGTATGTTTTTTATTTTTTGTTCTGTTTTATGATTGTTTTATTTATTGTTTTCTTGCATCATGCTTTGTTAACTCAGCAGTTCTGAACCACTCTAATCAGCCTGGTCAGCACCACCAGCCATAGCTTGGTCAAAATGTAGGTGTTCCATACTGGTGTACCTGCAAATCACTTTTATTCTAAAAAAATGCTTATGGACATGTGGCCATTATGCAAAACTTGTGTTTGGGGGAATCTTATGGCTCTAAGGCAGAAACATTGCCCAATGCACCACCATATTGGCATTGTTTAAAAAAAATTATAGTTCTACTTGTGTCCTACACTCTATCCTAATGGCCTAAATTAATCCCCCTTCACCAAATTTCTATGTTAATTAGATGTCTTCAGAATTTTCTTTTTCATTTTTTTTATTATTCTGTCAATCAAGAGTGCCATGTGTTGATATGTCTGTATCTGTGATTAACTTTAATAAAGAAAGGTTGATTAGTTTGTAAGGTTGTACACAGTTTACTGGAAGCAGACAGTTTGAATAGAAAATATCTACTTCAGAGTTCTGGTGAGAAATGAGGACACATAAATCAATGTAGGCCTTCCAGAAAAAAAAAGGCCTACAGCCTACACCAAGAAATATGGTAAGGAAATGAATGAAGAAAGACACTGAGGCTACAAGAAACTCACTCAATCTTAAGGGTACACTTGAGTAATTTTCTACTTTCTTTTCAGGTTTTTTTAAGTATCAGGAATTCAACCAAACCCTTGAAGACCTGTCAAAAAGTCTTTAAGGAATAAAACAAGTATATGCATGACTTTTATCCTTTGGGACAGGCTGGTCTACTTTACTGACTCTGGGAACTTGCAATGGACTTAAAAAAAATGGAGGCTTTTAATTTAAGCATATTCTAAAATAGGTAGTCTGTCTTTACCATGTGAACAACCAACTTTTTTTCCAGTCCATTTTGGCTTAAGGAGGATTTAGCTGTGGGTCATGGTAAAAGAAACCTCTTTTATTATCTTTGGTGACACAGCAACACGTAAACATCATCTGACATAGCCTTTTTATTAGTTGATATTACAGAGGATTGAGCAATCAAAATACATTAATTGCTCAATCCTCTGTAACATCTGTGACTTGAGCAAGGGTTTTTTCTGCTTTTTGGTGTAGTGGTGACAGACAAAATTGTACACAAACTCTGATAATGTAATTAAACACAAAAAATAGATTGAAGGTGAAAGGTATATGTATAGTTACATTTTGTTATTTATAATAAAAATTAAATATTATATTATATTGGAGTTCACTACTGTTTACAGAGCAGTTGAAACAACAACACTGTGATAAATTTGTAACTAAAGTAATAAAGTGGTGCAGATACAAACATGATGCCAGTGTGTTAACAAATTTCCCTCAATGCCGTGATCGTAAATATCGCATCTGCCTTCTCATATTTTACCACTTTCATACAGCAGTATACACAAATGAACAACATCAATAATGTTATATTTAATTTGTTATTCTGTGGGTCAGCTTAAAACATTTAACTAGTTATGAAGATCATTAGAATTCTTGGGAAAACAGTAATTGTTTTCTCTCTCTCTCTTTTGTTGTGTTAAAAGCATCTGCAGAATGTTTGCTTTATAATATGTTCATGTTCTAGTATAAATGTGATGAATTTCAAAAGTGATGAACTTTAAAACTGAGAACTAATTAAAAGTGTTTCCAATCCATAATTTCCATTATTTTTGTTAATAGGGGAGACCGATAATAGTTGTAACATGGGTCAGTTGTAACACTTCCAATCTCTCTAATCAGAAACTACAAACCTGATTCTAAAAAAGTTGGGACACTGTACAAATTGTGAATAAAAAAGGAATGCAATAATTTACAAATCTCATAAACTTATATTTTATTCACAATAGAATATAGATAACATATATCAAATTTTGAAAGTGAGACATTTTGAAATGTCATGCCAAATATTGGCTCATTTTGGATTTCATGAGAGCTACACATTCCAAAAAAGTTGGGACAGGTAGCAATAAGAGCCCGGAAAAGTTAAATGTACATATAAGGAACAGCTGGAGGACCAATAGGCAACTTATTAGGTCAATTGCCAACATGATTGGGTATAAAAAGAGCCTCTCAGAGTGGCAGTGTCTCTCAGAAGTCAAGATGGGCAGAGGATCACCAATTCCCCCAATGCTGAAAAATAGTGGAGCAACATCAGAAAGGAGTTTCTCCGAGAAAAAATGCAAATAGATTGAAGTTATCATCATCTACAGTGCATAATATCATCCAAAGATTTTGAGAATCTGGAACAATCTCTGTGCGTAAGGGTAATGGCTGGAAAACCATACTGATCTTCGGGCCCTACATCACATACAGGAAAGCTGCTGTAATGGAAATCATATCATTGGCTCAGGAATACTTCCAGAAAACATTGTCGGTGAACACAATCCACCGTGCCATTCTCCGTTGCCGGCTAAAACTCTATAGGTCAAATAAGAAGCTATATCTAAACATGATCAAGAAGCGCAGGCGTTTTCTCTGGGCCAATGCTCATTTAAAATTGACTGGGGCAAAGTGAAAAACTGTTCTGTGGTCAGACAAATAAAAAATTTAAGTTCTTTTTGGAAAATTGGGACGACATGTCATCCGGATGAAAGAGGAGAAGGACAACCCAAGTTGTTATCAGCGATCAGTTCAGAAGCCTGCATCTCTGATGGTATGGGGTTGCATGAGTGCATGTGGCATGGGCAGCTTACACATCTGGAAAGGCACCATCAATGCTGAAAGGTATATCCAAGCTCTAGAAAAATATATGCTTCCATCCAGACGTCGTCTCTTTCAGGAAAAACCTTGCATTTTTCAACATGACACTGCCAGACCACATACTGCATAAATTACAACATCATGGGACACTCCAGAGGACTAAGCCCTAGAGGCTGCCACACTCCAGGTCGAATGCACTCTGACCCCGAATGGAGCGGGGAGACCAGAGGACCCATAAGCAGACACAATATCATCAATAATCCATCTACTGAGAGTCTGCTAATGAGCAGGAAGGCCTCTCCTCAGAGGGCTGTAGCAGATGAACAATTGTTCCAACTTTCTCCAAGGACTTGTCCTGTGGATAAAACAGTCCAGTGCGCGGACAACACCCAGGCACTCTTGGTCACACCAGAGGCCTCAGCCCCTGGGTGCTGCAGAGAAAACACGTCAGGAGCCCAGTGAATGCCTCAACACGGGGCGTGATATGCCGAAAAAGCGGACGCGTAGACTTTAATTATGGACAGATCCAACAATTTTGGGAACTGTTCCTGCAGGAACTCCAGCACTGAACCAACTGGGCAATGGACTGGGTCCATTTGGTGCTGAGCACACCACACAGTGAACAGATGCCATCTCGCAGCATACGACCTCCTAATGGAGGAGGCACTGGATTGGAAAATGGTCTCTACTACCTCGCTGGAGAGACCAGAACCTTGGACCTGCACCCCTCCAGGGGCCACAGCCACTGATTCCACAGCTCTGGTCGGGGGTGAACTATTTTGCCCCCTGATTTGACAAAGGAGATCAATCCTCAGAGGAATCTCACTCGTGACCGCTCCCCACCCCGTGAGGCACTATGCACTATGCAAGGACCTGGAACTCCCTGGAACTCCCAACGCGGGGCCTTGAAGTAGGAACCCGGGATCTCTCCAAGGCATCGCCGCGTGACCATGATCGTACAGAGGGGATTGCCCTTCCGTGAGAACCCATGGGCCCTGAGCCACCACTGAAGGGGTCTCATATAAAAGAGGCCAAGTGGAATGACATTGGACCCTGCTGCCATGAACCCAAGCAGTCTCTGAAACTCCCAGACAGTGAGTGACTGCCCTTCTTGACCACTGTAAGGATGAACGCAATGCAGGCAGAAGAAAGCTGCGCGTACATAGTTGGTAAATCCCTTATGACGCCAAGATAGGTGGTTCTCTGTGATGGAAAAAGCACACTCTTCCCAGCATTCAGCCGAAACCCCAGTTCCTTCATGTAAGCGAGAACAACATCTCGAAGCCGGACCTCTAACTGCTTTGATTAAGCTAATATCAACCAATCGTCAATATAGTTGAGGATACGGATGCCCTGAAGTCTCAGGGAAGCCAGAGCTGCATCAACACATTTTGTGAAGGTGAGGGATGATAAGACAAGGTCGAACAAGAGGACCCAATATTGGTAAAAAAGCGAACCTCAGGAACTTCCTGTAAAAAGGGAAGATGGGTACATGAAAGTATGCATCCTTTAGATCTACCGTGACAAACCGGTCCTCGGATTTGATCTGCGACACAACCTGCTTGAGGGTCAGCATTTTGAACCGGAGTCTCATGAAAGAGTGGTTCAGCTGATATAGATCTAGAATAGGATGTAACCCACCATCCTTTTTAGGAACTATGAATTACTGGCTGTAGAACCCGGAACCTCTGTCTGACATTGGGACCACCTCACTCGCCTCCTTCCTCAGGATAGTGTCTACCTCTCGATCCATGACGAAAGCCTGCTCGCTTCCCACCAGAGTGGGACAAAGCCCGTCGAATGGGGGCGGAGGAGACCCGAACTGAATCGTATAGCCTCGCTCTACAGTGCGCAGGACCCATCGCTGCCAGGCTATCCAGGCTGCCAGGTGGTCCCTCAAGTGTATCAGTCTATCGAGATTGACCTCCGGTCTGCCTAGAGCCAGGGCAGTGCCCTGCAATGATGCCTGGTGAAAAACGAAGGAGGGAGGGAGCTGGAGATGGCCACATTTCATGGCAGGGTTAACAAGCCAAGTCCCTGAAGGGGCCAGAGGGAAACGGGCACCGAGAAAAGCGGTGCTACATACCCTCCGATCGTATGCAGGGGCTTGGTGGGTAATGTCGGGGGCCACACCTGGAGATAGATAGCCTGCTAGTGTCTCCTCAACCCGTGGCATGACACCATAGCTATAATCCCTAAACCCCAAAGCGCTGTGTATTCCAACAACTTTGGGATAAAGGGGATAAAGGCTTACTGGACGGAGGGGCTTTATGCACATCGGCCAGCCAAGCTATGTCCAGCTTCTGGACAGCACATGTCACAACCACCAGGAGCTCCTCGTTATCTGGTTCGCAAGAGCCTGCCAGAGCGGGACCAGAACCGCGGGGAGTGGGGGCACTCTTATCGAAGAGTGCCCGCCGGAAGTGGAGCGATCGCATGGGAATGCGAGCACAGTGTTGCAATCGGCTCCCTCAAAAACTCCCAAACAAAGGCTGTGTGTATCCCTCTCCATGATAAAATGGGGGCAGGGAGAAACACACGGGCAAAAAGTGTGCTTGGTTTTCTTCAATGCCTTCATTTTTTTTTTTTTTTGACAGACAGACAAACAACATACAATTTCATATGGAGCGCTTCGTGAACAAACAGAAGCTGAATCCGGCTTCACTCCATGTGTGTTTTATACTTCCTGGTCGTGATGTCACCCCGCCGGTAATTATTTAAATCTTGACTGATTAGATACATTATTCAGAGCATGGACAACACAGCCACCTTCCCAAAGCGTTCCAACACAGCTCGAGTTCCTGAAAGGGAACTAAATTTGATGTAAGAAAGTACGTTTTTAACTGAAATAATTTTTGTGATGGCAATGACTGATTTGTAGTTAAACTCATCAAAGTTAAATTATGTTATTTGTGTATCTGTGTAGATATTTTTTTATGCAAGTTATTGGTGTTAATGCTTTAGCTGTTAGCTGTAAGGTAATCTATTATATGATACAAGACTCTGGGTTAGTTAACATCATTTATACATATTGCACCCAACCCTAAGCAGCAACCCTAGTTGCATGTATATGGTTTCAATTAAACATGCCTAGGTCTTGGAAGAGAAAGACAGACCAAGAAGGATTTTGAAGAGAGCATCAAATGATGTAAAACAGCTGGGAAAGTCTGTTAGTTCAGTGGCAAAATTGTATGGGATTGCAAACATAATGAAAAACAAGATGATTTTAGAAGAGAAGGGATCAAGTGAACTTCCTAGAGTAGGCTACCACCATGGAAAGAATGTCTTCACTGAAGGAATAGAAAAAGAACTTGTACTTTTTTTTGAAGGGCCGTAAAATCCAGACATATTTGGGAAGAGTGAGTTCCACCTTCACAAGTCACATATCATACCTCCAGTTATCCATCTGACAACCACCAGTCCAGCTGCCTACAAGACCACTCCTAAATTTTTCCACCTGACTGCTCCTTCAGCCACCCAACACCCACCCCCCTTAACACAAGCTTTACCAAGAAAAATTCTTGCAACAGGAAGAAATGGAAGACAGACAGCAATACTCACAGATACACCTGTCAAAATGGCCTTGGAAGAAGAGCAGAGAACAAAGTCTGACCAAGTGAAACAGAAAATAAACTTGCTCAAGAAAGGTCTAGGCAACAAACAAAACTCATGACATTAACAAAAATGTTTACACACATTTTTATTATGATCATTACTATGACTGAGAGGAACACATTTGCAGACACACATGCATGTTACCTATTCAGTTTGATGATGATGCTAATGTAACACATGCATGCGGGCACACACACACACACACACACACACACACACACACACACACACACAC
>JAAIIK010000165.1:405631-418437 GCA_014706435.1 Silurus glanis
ACACACACACACACACACACACACACACACACACACACACACACACAAATAGTGTTCAGTGGTTGAAGGTGATGCACATTTGCACATTTTATTCAGCTTTGTAACACACACAACACACACCAGTTATATTGAAACATCAGTGCTAAATAAAAAGCTTTTAAATCCACTTTTTTGTCATAATCCTTATTTCATTATGTTACAAATCACCCCAGGATCTGTCATAACTAACCCGGACTACGGGGTGAATTGTAACATTTCAATCGTTGTTTTTTTTTAATTAAAACTATGCATTGTCTGTTTGTGCTGCAAAGATAAAGTATCCTGTTACTTGAGTGTTCCCTGTTCCCTAAAAAAAAAAAAAAAAAAAAACAGGGAAGGAGATGCTGCGTTTCATAACACTAATGGAACATTTTTTTGTTTGACTGGTTATGAAGCATGTAATGCGCCAAGAATTTGGCTCAAATAACCTTGGCGGGTGGCGTCATCTGATGGCTGCAAGGCTATAAATAGATGCAAAACAGACACACTGTCAGGTTATGTCTTTGTCTGAAGAGATTTCCATACATGCCCACAGTGTGGCAATAAGGCACAGCATCTCCTTCCTGCTTTTTCAAAGAACAGGGTTACACTCAGGTAACCCGAGACATTCCCTATCAAAAGTTGGAAGGAGATCAGACAGGGCTTCAGGATGTTGACTCATATGAGCCTGGAGTAGCATGAACATCCAAACTATGAAACCTGATAAATGTGGGCAGGGGGAATGGCCTGTCGCATCGCATACTTGCGCATCACATTTGTTAGAGCCTTGGATGATGCAACCACCGGTTGAATGGGCTTTAACTCAAAGAGGTGCAGCTCGACCAATCCTTTCATAGGCTAGGGTAATGGCATTCCTCACACCAATGTGACATTGTTTGCCTAGTGACAACCGCCCCACCAGTTGCAGCCCCCATAGCCTAGGAAACGCTGCTCCAACTTATGATACTAGACAGTGCGGTGGACGTCTGAAGAGCATGTACCGGACATAGTAGTTGAAGTCTCTCTTGCTGCAGAGCAGATAGCTTAAAAAAAGAGAGAGAGAGAGAAGCAGGGCATTTACTCCAGCCCTGAACCAAGTTTATAGTGAACTGGCCTGCATGGTGTGTAGTAAGTCTTCCAGGAGCAGTGTAAAGATGCAGGCTGGGCCATATATGGGCCATTGTGTCCAGACCTGAGGGAGCTAGAAGAGTCAGATAAAAGCACAGGGATCATTGTGCTGTCTCCTTTGAAGCAAAGAGGTCCGCCTCTGGCTCACAAGATCTTTCCCAGAACTGACTTGCTATTTCCGGGTGAAGTTTTCATTCCCCGTGTGTCACACCATGTCTGGACCGCAAGTATACTCCCACATTGTTCTTCCAGAATTGAAGTCGTTTCTGACCCAAAGTTAGAAACCGGGGTCTGAACTATATAGAAAGGGTACGAAGCATCCAGCACGTAACCCTTATATGCCTCTGGGGATTGTCCCTTGGATGAAATCTCTGAGCCACAACTAAAATGGTCCCATGTGCAGGAGGCCCCAAGGTATAACTGTGGATGCAGCCATAATGAGACTTTAAACCCTTGAAGTTAAAGGACAGGACCTGTCTGGCCTACATTCATTTTTTTTTAGGGCATTTAGACTTTGTTTAACACGTGCAGGTAGCAGTTGCACCTGCATTGTAACAATCCTTTACATACTCCAAATACATTGTGATCTGGGTAGGAGAGACAATGCCTTTCTTGGCATTGAATCTTAACCCCAGAGATTTGAGGTAAGCTAGGATGACATCCCAGTGTCAAAGCGCTAGCCCTTGGTACTGGATCAAAATCAGCCGGTTATCTATATAGTTCTGAATGCTAGTGCCCTGGGATCACAGAGGAGCCAGTACTGCATACATACTTTTTTTAATTATTAATTATTATTAATTATTAATAATTTTTATTATGCCGGAGGCAAGAGAAACCGCATCATTGGCTCGCTCCGAAAAAGCGAAAAAGGGCGTGCCCGCATCTCACCTCTCAGCCAGCTCGATATGTGAACCCCATGATCTTTACAAGGACGCTAAAACTCGCCCTTTGTGAAAAAAGGCGAGTTGAGAGCAAAGCACTCCGGTAGGTAATAACTCGCAGTGCTAACATTTAGCGTGCACGGGAGCATGAACTGTGTGCTCTCCCCCATGGACTAAAATCAGGAAATCGTGTGTTCATCGCCCAATATGAGCTGCACACACGCATCTCTTTGGAGACATGATCTTTTTAATATATGTTTCTTTTATTTTTTTAAACAGCACACTCTGAACACACACAATGCGATCTTTGAAGGTGAAGTCCAGTCGAATAGCATTATAAAAAGCTGCATTGAGTAAAACATTTTACAACTATCGCTCTCAAGACGAAATAATCTGTCCAATAATAACAAATAATAATAAAATAAATGTGTGTGTGTGTGTGTGTGTGTGTGTGTGTGTGTGTGTATATATATATATATATATATATATATATATATATATATATATATATGAAATTTAATGCACATCATAAAATATTGAACATCGGATAATTTTATCATCTAATGACTTTAATATTTGAACAAAGGTATCCTTTAATGGTCCAACCTAATACTATACCTTACATTACATTTTAAAAATTTATAAAATATATAAAATATTGTGTATCAAAATGTATAAAATATATCACAAACCCCAAAAGGCCCCAAATGTTATATATGTGTGTGTGTGTGTGTGTGTGTGTGTGTGTGTTTGTATTTTTTTTTTTTATCAATAATAACACCTCAAAACTATAGTGGCTTACATATTCTAAACTATTACGAAATTTTCCACATTATCTAGTGTTATAACATATGACATAATTGGGGTTATGCGTCATGAATCGGCACAAAATATCCATTTACATTTATGAGGTACTTGGGAAACATCCATATCCAGAGCTTCTTAATAAAATACGATGTAGTCTCTATTAAAAACATCCTCGTGCTAGTCCAGTGCAATAATATTGATTATATGTATTTTTCCCCTCTCACATCAATATAATTTTGTGTAAATTCAATCTACGTACTACCAATTAGTTTAATTGAAAAAGGAGGGGGGTGTACTTATACAACGCAATGTATATTACAAAACAGTGCACCTGGTTTCAACAAGTGCTGATTGTGCAGGCATGTAAACAAATTGTATTCATTACCGAAAGTGGTCTAAAGGGAGACATTACCCATAAAAAAATGATTACCCACATTTACATGGAATGAAAGGTAAAATCTTAATAGTTCCAGTGAGGATTGCATCCTTTCTACCTATATTTCTGTTCAAGTTGAAAAGTTGGAAAGTGCACTCACAATTTATTAATAGGTTTTCTCCTATTTTTTTTTGTATGGCAGTATCAGTATGCTAACCCATCAGAGACAAGCTGAAACCATAAGTAAAACAATTACATTATGTTTAAATCAGATTGACATAAGAACATCGAACAGTATAAAGGAAAAGGCTGTGTTAGAAGTGGCATCTTAGATAAATAGCCATGGACATTACATTTTTTTCTTTTTTTTTTTTGTCTTGGAATTTTTGCCAACATATTTGTGCCTTTTTACAGGGGCTGAATCTCCAAGAACTGCTCTATCAAAAACTAACTTTGCATTCTCACAGGTTCTTCACCCTGGCAACCAGGAAAGAAGGGACATAATTCTCAACTGAAGATCACACTGTTTGTTAAATATGCTTGTTAACACAAGTCTTCACACACCTTGAGCCACCCAAGTGTATGCATTTCCGTTTCCAAGGTAGGATTGTTTTTTTGTTGCACACCTTCTTCTAAAGAGACCACCTATTTTACACCTCAAGTGGCAGTCTTACCATACTTAGTGAGGGGCCAAAAGTTATTTTTGAAATTAAGAAGATGGGTGCATTAAAGAAAGTGAAATATAACACTTCTCTCTGACAGCAATGCTCTCTTGGGTTGACAATCCTTATGCTGCCTTCACACAAAGTTTTCAGCTATAGAAAGTATCTTTTTTTACTGATTTAAAAGGTCAATTACTTAATATTTAGCCAAACTATTCTAAAACTGTTTTGTAAACCTTATTATATTTTCTCACCACAAGGACTAATGTTCAATCGGCACTCTGTCCTCCATGTTGGTATTTCATCTGTGCTGATGTTAGAAAATATGTAATTGTAATGTCTGGTCATGGCCTGTGGTGGATTTGCAGAATATCTTAGGAATACTGGGCAGATGAATCCACCATAGATGGGACACATCAGATTGGTCCATCTTAGGGTATTATTCACAAATATATTTGCACAATAATTCACAGCATTTTTTTGTTGGGGGGATAGGACACCTGGAGAAAAAACAGGAAGAAATTCTACAAAGACATAATTGAATTATGGACCTTAAAGCTTTGCATCAACCTTGCCTCACCATTCAAGCCAACAGTGGTATTTAATTTACTATTTCTGGGAACTATTTTGTCTTCATTAATTGCTAACTTAACACTGCTGGTTGCTAGCGGACATTATTTTTAAAACTCTGATTATGCTAATTGGCACATTCTAAATATAAACATGTATTTTTATCAACAAATAAACCACAGGCTTTTTGAAACACAAAATAAGAGCAAAATGTTTTGAGCTTTCTGAGAGCATATACTGTATATTACAGAGAGAGATGATGTGTCTCAAATGAAGTGTTCTGCTTTGTGCTTCTCAGTATTATACTTTTAAGAGAATAAATCAAAATGAAAACAAAATAACAAACACAATCAGCAAACAGGCACACACAGCGAGATGTAAAGCCTGACAGAAGTCTTAAGCGGGTTAGCATTAGGATATATGGGAGGCCCACAAGTCCTAGTCTAGGAAATTATTCTGGTCAGTGTAAATCTATCTTTGCTTGAGTGCCCAGGGTGGAGATGGGGCACCATTCAGCTTCAGACATTGCTGTAAATCAATACAGGGTCTAAATTTTGTTGAAGATGGAGTGTGGAAGAGACTAGAAGAATGCACATGCAGGGATTGATTAGGGCCTGTCTTGCCACATAACTCTACAAATACTCTAGTGAGCACTGACTACTTGGAACACTTTGCACTGGCTTCATATTGCAGCTTCACAATTGTTTTTTCTCACCCTAGTATATATATATATATATATATATATATATATATATATATATATATATTTTTTTTTTTTTTTGTCTTATTCCCTGGAAACATCAGGATCAGGATGATTGCAGTAAAGGATTATTGCATTTTCACATTTTTGGTCTCTTATTTGCTACTCTGAAGGGTAAGGATTCAAGGACAGGTGAAACAAGTCTAGAGCATCAATTTTGCAATTTTAGCTATACCATAAATTCCCTTTGTTAGAGAATGGGCATAGTGCTGGCAAACAAGCCAGTGTGTATTTCCACCATGCCAGTCAATGTTCCTGGGATAGGCTCTGTATTTTTCTTGATCCTTATCAGGATACTTGCATAAATATGTTAATAAAGAGTTGTTTTCTGTTACATAAGCAGAATTAATGTAAATTTGAAAGTATTCCAGCACCATACAATGATATTTCTTAATGCATCTGCATATGGCAAATTACATAAACAATTTATATTTACTTACATGTAATTCACTCTTTCTTTTAGGGCATACTTGCTTTAATTTATTATTGAATGTTAATAAACACATTAAATAAGAAACATACAAAATGTATTCCAGGTGGTTCTTATTTTCAAATATATTTATGAGATTCATGTCATAGTTTAGTTTATCTCTTTATTAGCCTGTTATTTGTACGTCTTAAGTCATCCTTAGTTCAGATGAAAGTAAATTGTAGTTCAATCTTAATTCATTTATTCAGTGAATGATGGTTAATTGTAAAATGGTTAGCAAAATAATAAATCTACACAAATAACATTTTACTGTCATTGATGTTAAAACATTAAAAACTTTACCTACTGTAAAAGTACCTACTGTCAAAAGAAAAATAAATTACAAGCCCCTTCAATTCAATGGATTATATTTCAGGGACAAAATAACAATTGCATGGTCCTTACTAACAAAAAACTTTTTTTAAACCATCATAAAAAAATAAAATAAAAACAGATGGGGAAAAAAAAATGCACCCTTCATACTTCCATAAGCATTAAGAGTAATTATTAGCCGGGTGTTACTGGTGATGCACAAGATTAGATAAACATAAAGAGAAATTATCTCTTAAAAGCGTACATTTGGGAATGTTGGTGTTCTGACTTACTCAGGTCTATTCCTACAAAATCGCAATAAGAAAGGTCATTAGCAACAATATGAGAGAACTGATTGTTCCCCAGCAATTTGGGAATTTCACTATATTACAGTAAGAGGAACTGTATACAAACTTAAAGTCTTCAGGGCAGTTGCTCATTTTCCCATGATTGCTAGACCCAGCGAATCAGGCTCTCACTGTCAGGGTGGCGATCACGACGCGGAAGCGGAAGTAACTCAATCATCGTTTATTAAACACGAAACACATACAAGTCATGAGAGCCACCATTGGCGAGTTATCCGCTCGGGACAAGTAATCCAACATGGAAAGCGATTTCCGGAAAACGAAAGTAAACTCCGATGTCAACGAGTAATCCCATACGGAGACAGAGTTGGGAGAACGAACCAGCTGGAAAGGCTGGTTGTACGGGATCCAGGCGATCACCAGCATGACCTTCAAGAACCGACAGCCTGTGACTCGAGAACGTGAGTTTATATAGTCCTCTCCTAAACGAGCCACGGCTGTCGGGAATCAGAGCCGGCGAGGCATAAAGAGGCAGCATGACTGCTGCCGAGGGGGGCGTGGCAGGTGAATCCCTGACAGCTACCGAGGGGGGCGTGGCAGGGGGATCCCTGACAGCTACCGAGGGGGGTGTGGCAGGGGGATCCCTGACAGTACCCCCCCCTCCAGGGGCGACACCCGACGCCCCAAAACCCACCTACGCCAGGCGGGCCAGGGCACTCCGAGGAAGGCCTCTCCAACCGCTCGGGGTCAAAGGAGGCCCTATAAGCATCGCCGTGGGACAGGGGAAAACCAGGAGGAGACCAATGCGAAGCGGCGTCTCCTGTGGAGGTCCGGAACGGAGCAATGCCCATAGGGAATATCAGAGGCGGAGGGTCGTCCTCAGCGGAGTTCAGAGGCCGAGCAACGCCCACGGCGGGGAACCGGAACTGGATGGTGTCCATGACGAAGACTGGAGGTCGGGGGACGTCCCTGGCGGAGATCGGAGACAGAGCAACGTCTTCAGCCGAGATGGGACACCGAGAGATGGCGGAGTCCTGAGGCTGTGTGGCGTCCCCGGCGGAGACCAGAGGCCGAGCGACGCCCACGGTGGAGTCCGGAACTTGGGCGACGCTCATGGCGGAGTTCAGAGCCTGTGCCTTGTCCTCAGCGGAGTTCAGAGGCCGTGCGACCCCCACAGTGGAGAATCGGAACTGGGTGTCGTCTAAAACAGGAATCGGAAACCGAGCAGCGCCCACGGCAGAGTCCAGAAGCCGAGTCACGCCCGCAGTGGGAGTTCGGAGTAGAACGACGCTCTTGGTGGGGATCGGGAGCTGAGTGACCGCCCCTGTGGAGGACAGGTGTTGAGCAACGTCCTCTGCGGGTGTTTGGAGCATATCCTGGAGTATGATGGCACCCACGGCCGGATTCAGGAATAGGGTGACACCCTCGGCTGGGCTTGGAGCCGTCACAGCGCCTTCAGAGGAACTTAGGGATGCTTTGTCTTCCTCTGAGGGACCTCGAGGAGAGATGTCGCCTGGAGAGGGGCTTGGAGGAGAGACGTCGCCTGGAGAGGGGCTCAGAGGCGTGACGTTGCCTGGAGAGGGGCTCGGAGGCGTGACATCGCCTGGAGAGGGACTCGGAGGCGTGACATCGCCTGGAGAGGGACTCGGAGGCGTGACGTTGCCTGGAGAGGGACTCGGAGGCGTGACGTCGCCTTTACAGAGGACTCGGTCCATGTCGCCGCCGTTGGAGGGGCTTGGAGGCGAGATATCGCTCTGCGGGGAACTTGGAGGCGAGACGTCGCCCTCAGTGAGACTTGGGGGCGAGACGTCGCCTTCAGTGAGACTTGGGGGCAAGACGTCGCCATCGGAGGAGTCCAAGGGCGAAACGTCGTCTGGAGAGGAACTCTGTGACGTGGCTTTGCCTGGAGAGGAACTCTGTGACGTAGCTTCACCTTCAGGGGGACAGTGAGGTGAGCCGTCGCCATCGGGGAGACCGTGAGGCGAGCCGTCGCCTTCGGGAGTGCCTTCTGGTCTTCGTCGCCTTCTGGCTAGTGTCTTTTAGACTTCATATCCCAGGCATTCATTTTAACCCTTAACATCTGCATAGCTTGTCACAGCATAAGCAGCACAGTTTACACATCTATCGGGGGGTTTTCATACCACAGTGTCGTACCCCCACACCAAAGATACAAAACAGGAAAATCCCTGACCTCTCTAGTTGAGGTATACACTGGCGATCAAAATTAGAGAACAATTTATAAACAATTGAACAATTCTGAAATAATGCCATCTTCACTGCTGAACAGTTGAGGGAGTTTTTGTCCTGTCCATACCATGCTACCAGAACAGCTTTTCCACAAAATAACTAAGGCATTTCCAAAAAAAACATTCTTTTCTAGAAAACACACTGATCAAAATTAGAGAACACTTTCAGATACCTCCCAGTTAATGGTGTTAATCTGGTACCTGGTGCTAATTTCCTTGATTATCTGTCAACCCCTATTTAACTGGCAGCCTAACTTCCAGTTTCACTGACTCTGCAAGATGGTGGGCCGTTCTAAAGTGACTGAAAGCCTCCGGCAGCAGGTTGTTCAGATGAAGGCCAAAGGGATGACCCTATCAGCCATAGCAAGACAAGTTGGTCGTTCCAAACCTGTGATTTCAAGAATATTGAATCTATACAACATCACAAACTCATTCAAGTCCGCCAAGAAGGCTGGTCGTCCACGGAAGACAAATACAAGAGAGGACAGGATACTGCGGAGGATCTCAATTGGCAATCGTTTCCACACTGCAGCTGGAATTGCTCACCAGTTCAGCGCTGAACAGGGTAAGGATCTGTCTCGTCATACAGTGTCTCGACGTTTAAGAGCATTTGGACTGAAAGCCCACTCTGCAGTGACCAAACCTCTCATTAGCAGAAATAATCAAAAGGCTAGACTAAGCATGTTGTGTGGACAGAGGAGAACTGGTCCAAAGTTCACTTCAGTGATAAAAGCAAGTTTAATTTATTTAGGTCTGATGGGAAACATTATGTTCGGCGACAAACTGGAGAAAGACTGAACCCAAAGTGTGTAAAGAATTCAGTGAAAAGTGGAGGAGGAAGTGTCATGGTTTGGGGCATGTTTTCTGCAGCAGGAGTTGGGCCTCTTCTACAGTCACATGGCAGAGTGAATGCAAATGTTTATCAGAACCTTCTTCAACAACATATGGTTCCTTCCCTGCGTTCATCACCCAATCAGCCCGCAGTGTTCATGCAGGACAACGCTCCATGTCACACAGCAAAACGGGTAAAGCAGTTCCTTGAAACTGAAAACATTGAAATAATTACATCGCCTGCCCAGAGTCCTGATCTCAACCCAATAGAGAACCTCTGGAAAATCCTTGGCGACAAAGTTATGGCCAAGAAACCCACTTCAGTCACCGAACTGTGGAGGAGACTGGAAGAAGAGTGGACCAAAATCACACCAGAGCAGTGTGAGAGACTAGTGCTGTCCTGTGGCCGCAGATGTGATGAAGTCATTCAGAGCAGAGGCCTGTACACATCCTACTAATTGCTGACTGTTGTAACCTACAGAAAATTTTGTTGTAATCTTTTTCCATGCTACAGTCATTGTTGTTCTCTAATTTTGATCACTGTGTTTTCTGCAAAATAATGTTTTTTTTTGGAAATGCCTTAGTTAATTTGTGGAAAAGGTGTTCTGGTAGCATGGTATAGACAGGACAAAAACTACTTCAACTGTTGAGCAGTGAAGATGACATTATTTCAGAATTGTTCAATTGTTTATAAATTGTTCTCTAATTTTGATCGCCAGTGTGTATATATATATATATATATATATATCACATATATCACATATATCACATATATCACTTTCATGGAATGGTGGCTAGGAAAACGCCCTTTGTCTCCAGCTAGAATATGATAGCACAATTTGCATCTGAACAAACAAATGTCTGGAACAGTATCCTTTTGACTGATGGGATCAAGGTGGAGATGCATTGTGATGTATTATGATAACAAATCACAGCGCATCACAACAAACATCTTTGAAAGACAGTGATGCGGGGGTGATAATCTGGGATTGTTTTGCCATCACAGGAGCTTGCAATCATTTATACAATGATTAACTCCACATTGTATCGAATGTTTATTACAAAGATGTGAGTCTGCGAATGTGTAAACAAATCTGTACAGGAACTTAAGCTAAAACTTATGCAAAAGAAAAAAGTCAGTGTTTGGAATGGTCAATGACTTTAACCCAATCGAGCTGCTGTGGCAA
Source organism: Silurus glanis (assembly GCA_014706435.1). Classification (NCBI taxonomy): domain Eukaryota; kingdom Metazoa; phylum Chordata; class Actinopteri; order Siluriformes; family Siluridae; genus Silurus; species Silurus glanis. The sequence continues at coordinate 416,184 of JAAIIK010000165.1, forward strand.
GATCTTTAAAGATCTAGGCATAAACAAATGCCTTCAATTATTAATAAACTAAAACCATATTGAAAAAAAATATGTTCTAAAATTGATTCAAATTTTTAAAAGAGATAAGCTCCTTGAGAAAACATTACTGTTGCTGAATGTGGTTTAGCAATCACATTTATAATTTTTTTACAGGCCACTTAATTTCTTTCACGTCAGTCTTGGTAAATCATTACTTAATGCACCTTACTTTGTGGATTGGGGCATTGTCATTCTGGAGAGGAGTTGTGCTATTGTATGAGGAAGTCAGGTGTGTCAGAGAAGTAAGTGAGGGTGGTGCAGAACATGTATGAGGACAGTGTGACAGCAGTGAAGTGTGCAGTAGGAAGGACAGACTGGTTCAAGGTGGAGATTGGACTGCATCAAGGCTCGGCTCTGAGCCCTTTCCTGTTTGCAGTGGTGATGGACAGGTTGACGGACAAGGTCAGACAGCAGTCTCCCTGGACTATGATGTTTGCAGATGATATTGTAATTTGTGGTTAGAGTAGGGAGCAGGTTGAGAAGAGCCTGGAAAGGTCGAGGTAAATGCTGGAGAGAAAGGGGAAGGAAAGTCGGTAGGAGTAAAACAGAGTACATGTGTGTGAATGAAAGGGAGTGGTGCAGTTACAGGGAGAAGAGGTGGAGAGGGTGGAGGAGTTCAGGTACCTGGGGTCAACAGTGCAAAGTAATGGAGAGTGTGTTAGAGAAGTGTAGAAAAGAGGCAAGGTGGAGTGGGTGGAGAAGAGTGGTGACAGAAGTGATTTGTGATAGAAGGGTATCTGTAAGAGTGAAAGGGAAAGTTAATAGGACTGTGGTGAGACCTTCTATGTTGTATGGTTCTAAAACAGGGGCATTGACTAAAAGACAGGACGTGGAGCTGGAGGTAGCAGAGCTGAAGATGTTAAGTTTTTTGTTGGAAGTGACGAGGATAGACAGGATTAGAAATGAGTTTATTAGAGGGACAGCGCATGTAGGAAGTTTTGAAGACAAGGTGAGGGAGGCGAGATTGAGATGGTTTGGACATGTGCAGAAGAGGGACATGGGGTATATTGGTAGGAGAATGCTGAGGATGGAGCCACCAGGAAGGAGGAAAAGAGAAAGGCCATGGAGGAGGTTTATGGATGTGGTAAGGGGAGAGATGCAGGTAGTTAGTTTGAAAGAGGCAGATGTAGAGGACGCAGGTCCTGATTTTGCCAAGTCTGTGATGCCCTGAGACCAATATTTTTTTATGATGACCCTGGGACAACAACTTCCTCAGCCAATCAGCGTTTATGACGTCATCACTATGTGCGACCCAATTACTATCACCATTTTGCAGAGTCCGCCAAAATACAAAATAAACAACGGTTTGCACCTGCACCGCACCAGTGGCAAAATCAGGATGTGCCACCAGCAAAAAGGTAAGACCGTGCCTTAATTTTTCTTATGGTATCATTTTACAGAAGTATATTACTGATAGTAAGCTTCATATTTCTTTTTAGATTTGTGGGGATTTCACAGCAGAAATTGTAATATTAGTTTGAATTGCCAAGTTAACCGCGTTAGCCTTTCACTGATGTAGGTTACCGTTAACTTTCTAGCGCCAGTTAAAACAGTATAATAACGACTGTTGATAGCTGTCAAAAAGATGCGATTAAATAGTTGCATTTAAAGACGAACGAAATGCGGAACAAAGCAGTGTTAGTTTGAGCACCGCACGGATCATTCAGCTCCACCATCAGACAGAATTTTGAGACCCTACTGCGATCCGCTGTAAAATCCAGGTAGAACCGATTGAATCAGAAAAGGCTGTCAGATCATTTATTCTGTTACATATTAATATGATGACCTCAAGTCATCACTGATTTATTCTGTTACATATGAATATGATGACCTCAAGTCATCACTGATTTATTCTGTTACATATGAATATGATGACCTAAAGTCATCACTGATTTATTCTGTTACATTTGAATATGATGACCTCAAGTCATCACTGATTTATTCTGTTACATATGAATATGATGACCTCAAGTCATCACTGATTTATTCTGTTACATATGAATATGATGACCTCAAGTCATCACTGATTTATTCTGTTACATATGAATATGAAGACCTCAAGTCATCACTGATTTATTCTGTTACACATTAATATGAAGACCTCAAGTCATCACTGATTTATTCTGTTACACATGAATATGTTGACTTCAAGTCATCACTGATTTATTCTGTTACATATGAATATGATGACCTC
>JAAIIK010000165.1:428329-446222 GCA_014706435.1 Silurus glanis
TGTGTGTGTGTGTGTGTGTGTGTGTGTGTGTGTGTGTGTGTGTGTGTGTAGGGGGGTGTTAACTGAAATCATGTTAGGAGTTAAAGCATGTCCAATACTCCTACAATGCATAGTCTCAGTTCCTGGCTCAGAAGAACTTGATGAAATACAACAGACGGATGGTATAATTAGGTCTGAACTGGCAAGGAACCAGAGTCCAGCAGAGGTAACCCAGTCTGAGAGGATTAAGACTGCTGCAACAGAGCTATCAGAAAATACTGAAGCAGAAAATCGGGGCAACCCTGTCTCTGATCGACTCATCACATAGATGGAAAAAGAAACCATTTTTTTAACAATGGCAAATGTTTCAATGGGATAATCCACTGCGGTAACGAAGGAAAGCACTAGGAGTTAAAGGACAGTGAGCACTGCATGCCCTTTTGATTTATGAATATGCATGATTGCATTGATTCCAGTCCCATAAACTTTAATCATAAGGCAAAATGAAAGTAGATACTTGACCTTTCACTCACTCACTTACACTCTCCCACACACAAGGTTAGATGTTCTGATTGTTGAACATGCCCTTAAGAAAAAAAATCTTTAATGGCTAATTTAGTTTGAAACATTCTAGGTTCCCTGGTGGTCTAGTGGTTAGGATGCGGCGCTCTCACCGCTACGGCCCGGGTTCGATCCCCGCTCAGGGAACCAGCCACTTTCAGTGCTGGTCCCAAGCCTGGATAAATTGGGGAGGGTTGCGTTAGGAAGGGCATCCAGTGTAAAAACGTGTGCCAAATCAAACATGCGGAGGATCCGCTGTGGCAACCCCTAAAGGGAGAAGCTGAAAGAAAAGTTTGAAACATTCTACAGTAAATATCTGATTTGCATTCAGACCAGATTCAATTCATAATGATCATTTTTTTTCAGGCACTGGACATTTCTTTTTCTTTTTTTCTCCACAAATTGTTTACTTGCCAGTTTCTCACAACTACCAACTTTGGAAGGTAAGGCTTCTTTCTAGACTTATGAATAGATTAAAGTAAATCTTTTCAAAACTTCTGTGCATGCTGCCCTATAACAGCTGCATATACTGCAGCACTGGGAGGAAAGTCCTGCTTGCCCTCTTCACCATACATGAGACCAATTGAGCAGACTCAAAGCAATTTGCAACCAATTTGCTCCCTTAGTTTCTAGTCAAGCATGCCTTCGGTATCATTATGTTCAGAAAACACAATCTCCTGGCAATAGAGCAAACATGTTTCTGTTGCACCACTTGGGCGCAAATTAATTCGATTTTTTAAATATATAAATGCCTTATGTCTCTGCGAACACACCAAACACTTTTTTGTAACACTTGCTTGTTTTTTTGTAATTATTTATTTATCCAATCATGTGATAGCAGCACAATTAGAAAATTCTATGTAATAAGAATGATTAAAATTATCTACTCATTGACTTTGGTTGTTGGTGCAACATGAGCTGGTTTAAGTTTGAGTATGCTGATCTGCTGATCACCCACAGCAGTCTTTAGAGTTTAAACAGTATGGTATGAAAACCACCAACAAACAACATCCAGTAAGGGGTAGTTCTGTGGGTGGGAATGTCTTTTTCATGAAAGAGAGCAGAGGAGAATTATAACACTGGTTTACGGTGACAATCATGCTGTAACTCAAGCAGCCACTTTGCAAGTGTTCACTTCACCACTTTGAGGTAGATGGGCTTCAACTTCTGAAGATTACACAGTTTTACATCATTCAGCCAAGAATAGGAATCTGAGGTTACAGTGGGCACCGTCCAAGATTCACAGTTGAAGATTAAAAAAATGTACCTAGTCTTTTTGAGATATCATAGCCACCGCCTCAAAGTTCCCCGCTCTGAGGTCATGTGTCACACAAATGATTAAAAAGAAGCATATACAAACTAACTAACTAAGCAAATGAAATCTGCTCAAGATGAAAACATCTAAGGTGTTAAGTATAGCTTGGTTTATTGAGAGCAGTGGTATACACAAGTATTTTTTTTTAAATTACTGTACTAAACTAATTTTTTGGCTTTAGTTTTACTATCAAAGATACAAGCAACATTTACTCTTTACTGAACTACATTTATGACTCAATACATGTACTTTTTACTCCACTATATGTCCTATTTTATTTTTATTTTTTTTACAACACTCCCCTACCCGCATCTTCTGCCTGTGAGCGACTTTTTAGCATTGGTAGGCTCATTTTTAGACCAAAAAGAGAATAAATTTTAAAACCTTTGAGAACCAGCTTTTGTTGAATAAAAGTTGAATAAAAATATTGCCTCTCTCTTAGACTGAGAGGTACATCAAATCACAATCAGATCTGAATATTTGGTTTTACTTTTTTAAATTAAGGGTATTATTTTGAAATATTTGTTTATTACTTTGCTTTTTTTTTCTTTGATCTTTGTTTCATTATGTCATGTTGAAGAGGCTGTTGTGTTTATTTTGGTTAATGCAGTGTTGAAGTGTACAATTTGATTTGTATTTTAAATAAAAACTCACAAATCAAATGTTTTTGGCTTTCCGCTAACATGTGTCTTGGTGTTGAGAATGAGTGCAAAAATCAAATAAAAAATACTTTTACTCAAGTCATACTGTTTTACTGCTTACTGCCATTAGCATATTTTTGTATATACATTTCTCTCATATACATCTTTATATATTCTTATATTTTATATATTTTTTATAGTTTATTTATCTGCCTTCTTTTTCTTTGTTTTATTTTTTTCTCCCCATTCTATTCCCTCATGCCGGACCGTCGTAAAAAGCATTTCACTGCATGTTGTACCCTGTATGTATGTGTATGTGACAAATAAAATTTGATTTGATTTGATTTGATATTGAAACTGGTGACTTTTAACTTGTAATGGAGTAAGTTATGCAGTAAGATATCTTTACTTTTACTCAAGTGTGATCTGCAGAAACTCTTTACAAATTATTATGAGATGTAATATTTAGTTAAAAACATTATCCACTATGCAGCCTATGATCTAAAGCTGGCCAAGGTACAGCGATGTTTACAGTAAATCTGGTTATTTAACAAGTCATGGAAGGTGATTGACTTCATGCTGATTTTTATATAACCACACTTGAACAGAAGTATGTATGAGGTATTATTATATTGGAATATGGCAGCATCGCCAGGAGAAGTGTTCTCACAATAGGGTGCACCTGGTGTTTGCAAAATTACCTCATATTTGTTGGCTGTTAAATGTCAATGCAAACCAATAACTGGATCTAATGATTTCCACACAATGGCTGCCATACCATTATACAGCCCCTGCCGTACTTCATATTTGGCAGAAGTCAATTTCTTCCGAACATAAATCTGCCTAGATGTATAAAATATGGTGTAGTTTGATTTTTTTTTTATTGTTTAGGAGTCCAGGCTTTTGCCCCTTATAGAGAACCATGCTTAGAATAGAATAGCCTTTATTTGTCACATATACATTACAGTGAAATAATTTTTTTCACATACACCAACTTGAGCGGAAGCTGGGATCAGAGCACAGGGTCAGCCATGATACAGTATAGTGCCACTCGAGCACAGAGGGTTAAGGGCCTTTCTCAATTGCCCAAGAGTGGCAGCTTAGCAATACCAGGGCTTGAACCCCTGACCTTCCAATCAGTAACCCAGCTCCTTAACCATCGAGCTACCACACTCCTATTGTTAATACATTTTTGTGCATTGGCATTTGATAAAAAGAGTTCTGATTGGCAGCCCTGTAGCAAACATTACTGTATATGTAAATCTTGCAAAGCACAGTTTTTATTTTTAATTTTTATAAAAGCTGAATCCTGACTCAGAGAGGTATTTATTCAGTTCACTGCTTGTGATAGTTCATACATTTAGCAATTATTTTGTAAAGTGCCATTTTGTCCATGTTATTTATCTGGTTTTGCCTTTTATTTTACTTATGTTATATATGTAAGAACCTATAGGTACCTAATGTACATATAATTTATTTAATTATTAATTAATAATTATTATAGTATGACTGTCATACTGGGAATTTTTCACACCATCTCAGAAACTAAAAAAATCACAAGTTTCCTACTTTTGCATGCATGCATGTAAAGCTATGGTTGAGCTTACATACCCACTTAGATGCTGATGCATATAACTTTTAATTCTCACATACATGTCACCAGGGCTGTGCATGAAAAGAGGTACTGTAATGCAAGACAAATTAGAGATGACACTGAATTAATACTCAGTATAGGATTCAGATATCAGATATTGTTTTTTGGAATGAAAGGATAAATATATTGACTGTTTTGTCTTTTGTTAGAATTGATTTTGTTATATTTATATCTTATATTTTAGTAGATTTGCAATGTGCACAAATTTTGCATTGGGGAATTAAACTTTTAAGTGCTTCAGTGAAAAATGTTTAATCTTAGGAGTTTTTGGAGAAAACAATACCAGATGGATCAACATTAACTGATGCTGAAGGATTCAGTATCAATAAAAAGTGATTTTTAGAAGATTTTCTTTTAGTTTAACAGTTTCTGTACTTTCTACTTAATCACGTTTGACACTGCCCCCTAGAGTAGAATGCATTCACATTATAGGTAAACACTCCTGTCAACTGCACGTCATTTAGGCAGGAATGAAAAATTAGGTCTCAGATACTGGCAACCCTTCAACCACATTAGCCATTAATTAAGTTATATTGGCCATGATAATATAAATCCTTGATAATCATATTTTACAAAATATATTTGAGCTGGGGGAAAAAAACGACTGTTGTACTGTAATGCTATGGTGTCCTTATTACTGCAGACTTTTTATGATTGTTTGTAAAAAAAATTGTCCAGAGATTCCATATCCCCCTAAAGCTACTTTTATATACGACCTTTTTATTTTTCCGCAGTCCTGAAACTCTGCCGTGAGTTGTTTGAAGTTCAGGCTTTATTCGGTAAGCTTGCCCAGAGCCTCCTGGCTTTTGGTTTCTCTTCTGCAGTGCCTTCTCTTCCTCTGAAAATGCTAAGTGAAGACAGCAAAAGAGGGACATAAACTGTGTTGCACGACCTTGTCAGATTATGCATAGATATTGTTTTTCATTTTTCTTTCTTTCTTTTTTTTTTACATTATTTATTTTTTCTTTTTTTATGCGTGTGCCCATAACGATAGGCATATGTACATAAAAAATAAAATAAAATTTTATCCAAAAAAAAAAAAAAAAAAAAAAAAGAAAAAAGATTTGAAGTTGGGGAGAGTTGTATGCTGGCATTATTTAACCTAGAAATTTCCCCCCATTATTGCATTCAAGAAACATTATTCTGAACACTGGAATTTAAGCAAAAACATTCAGAGCACAAACAAGAATGTGGTAAACATTCCACACACATAAAAAATCTTAAAAAATTAGGTTGTGGGAAAAAAAAAAAGAAATTATATAGTGATGTTAATCAAAATGATGGAAAACATGGTGATTAAAACATGTGACATGCTATGGCTGATGGCTATTGCAGTCCTGCACCTCTTTGGTGCTAGCATGACACTTAAGAGCAGATACTAACATTTTCATGGCTTCAAAATATACAGTACACCCATGGTAAAATCTTGCAACAATTTTGATGAAACTGTATTTTTATCGATATTTAAAAGCCATAAAAAAGTCAAACAGTCATCTGTCCATCACAAATACAAATTATTGCTCAATTATGTGGAAATAGGTTTTTATGTCTGTAAATCTGTCCTTTAAAGTCAAATTATAATCAGTTGTTCAATTCAAGTAAGAAAGAAGACCAGGGATTAATAGTATTATCATTTTATCATTCTATTTATCTATGTAAATCATGTAAAAACTGTATATCCTGCACTTGCTGTTATTGCACTCTGGTTAGACCCAAACTGCATTTCGTTGCCTTGTACTTGTACATGTGTAATGACAATAAAGTTGAATCTAATCTAATCTATTAAAAGGGAATCCTTTAATGTTATATTACTTGTTCTTGTTTGTAGTCTTTCAGAAGAGAAGGAATAATAATAAAAACAATTAACATAATCTTTCTGTTTGGAGGGAGTCAGCAGTTCTTGTCATGAACAGGTGCCTTATTGTGCAGGTTCTAATTATAACCTTTAATCAGGTGCCTTTGATTGGTTTTAGCTGTGATAACTAGCTGAGAGAGAGGCAAAAAAAAGGGCAAGCAATCAGACTATTCTCAATTGTATGGTAATTAAAAAAAAATCTTGGCAAATGTCTAAATGCATTATTTTATCTCTTTTGTTTTCACTAAAGTTACCTAAACCATTTTGAATCACACTAGTTGTGACTCCTTAAATAGTGAATAGAGAATCTGAGTGGTGAGAATGAAGCAAGCTCACTTTGAGCCCTCTGCAAAATAAAATCCTTTTGTTCTACTTTATGAAAGAAGGTGCAAATATTTATCAGGGAGCCTATCAGTCTGTTTGATGACTCACGGATGGCACCCCAAAGGAAAGGAAGCCTGTTGCTTCTCCTTGCTTCAACGCTTCTCTCTTTCTTTAGTGACACTCACCTTCACTCATTTTCTTACTGAATGATTAAGGAAGGGCTTTACAGACAGCATTTTCATGTTAAGAGATTCCTCTTGAGGGAGGGACTTTGAAAATTGACATTAGATTTAAAGATAAACCAATCTGAATTTTATGAGGGTTGATGCAGACTGTCAGTTAAGTGTCAGCATAAAATCAAAAGTGTGCTAGATGGTATATTACATCTGTAAATTAACTTGTACTATGGTCTTGAAATTAGTGATAATGATAAGATCTTAAACCACCTGAGTTACTACCTACCAGTAACCACAATGATATTCACTATTTCCATTACCCCGATGCAAAATTAATGAGATACAACAGTATGAACTAAATGCAACTTTCTTAGTTCAGTTTTACTCACCATCCAATTTTTTTATGAACACCTGTAAACCTGCTCCAAAGAACCTGCAAATCAGGTTTTACTACCGTTAGAATGTAGTAGCGGTTATGTTGAGCACAGGATAGTTGAAAATAGAAATAAAATTCACTTGGTCACTTTTCCAATATTTACAACATTGGTCCCAGTTTTAATGTGAGGTCAAAGATGAGAGAGAGATCACATTTTCCCCTATTTTGATATTAGATGTCTGCATAAATGTGCAGGTATACAGGTGTTCTAATAAAATATCTGGTGGTGTAATATCCCTAGCAAATAGCAACAAGTAATGCAGTGGTGGCTTCTAAAATGGCTTCCAATTCACAGAGGGAAGCCTCTTGTGTCTTTTTGGTCATCCATACCAGCTGTGAAACATGCTACAACAATGAGTGCCAATCCACCTACCTACTACTGGTGTGAAAAAGTGTTGTCCTGATTTCTTATTTTTTTGCATGTTTTTCACACAAGTGAACACAACATGCACTTTTAAAGTGAAGGTTTTTATTATTGAGAGAAAACAATCCAAAACTACATGGCCCTGTGTGAAAAAGTGTTTGCCCCCTAAACCTAATAACTGGTTGGGCCACCCTTAGCAGCAACAACTGCAATCAAGCGTTTGCGATAACTTGCAAGGAGTCTGTTACAGCGTTGCAGATGAATTTTGGACCACTCATTTATGCAGAATTGTTGTAATTCAGCCACATTGGAGGGTTTTCGAGCATGAACTGCCTTTTTAAGGTCATGCCACATCATCTCTATAGGATTTAGGTCAGGACTTTGACTAGGCCACTCCAAAGTCTTCATTTTATTTTTCTTCAGCCATTCAGAGGTGGACTTGCTGGTGTGTTTTGGATCATTTTCCTGCTACAGCTTGAGGTCACAAACAGATGGCCGGACATTCTCCTTCAGGATTTTTTGGTAAACAGAATAATTAATGGTTCCATTTATCACAGCAAGTCTTCCCAGGCCTGAAGCAGCGAAACAACCCCAGACCATCACACTACCACCACCATATTTTACTGTTGGTACGATGTTCTTTTTCTGAAATGCGGTGTTACATTTACGCCAGACGTAATAGGACACACACCTTCCAAAAAGTTTAACTTTTGTCTCATCAGTTCACAGAGTATTTTCCCAAAAGTCTTGGGGATCATCAAGATGTTTTCTGGCAAAACTGAGATAAGCCTTTATGTCCTTTTTGCTCAGCAGCGGTTTTCTTCTTGGAAATCTCCCGTTCCACCACATCCCAAAGGTGCTCTATTGGATTGAGATCTGGTGACTGTGGAGGCCATTTGAGTACAGTGAACTCATTGTCATGTTCAAGAAACCAGTCTGAGATGATTCGCGCTTTATGACATGGCGCGTTATCCTGCTGGAAGTAGCCATCAGAAGATGGGTACACTGTGGTCATAAAGGGATGGACATGGTCAGCAACAATACTCAGGTAGGCTGTGGCGTTGACACGATGCTCAATTGGTACTAATGGGCCCAAAGTGTGCCAAAAAATATCCCCCACACCATTACACCACCACCACCAGCCTGAACCGTTGATACAAGGCAGGATGGATCCATGCTTTCATGTTGTTGACGCCAAATTCTGACCCTACCATCCGAATGTCGCAGCAGAAATCAAGACTCATCAGACCAGGCAACGTTTTTCCAATCTTGTCCAATTTTGGTGAGCCTGTGCGAGTTGTAGCCTCTGTTTCCTGTTCTTAGCTGTCAGGAGTGGCACCCGGTGTGGTCTTCTGCTGCTGTAGCCCATCCGCCTCAAGGTTCGATGTGTTGTGCGTTCAGAGATGCTCTTCTGCATACCTCGTTTGTAATGAGTGGTTATTTAAGCTACTGTTGCCTTTCTATCAGCTCGAACCAGTCTGGCAATTCTCCTCTGACCCCTGGCATCAACAAGGCATTTGCGCCCACAGAACTGCCGCTCACTGGATATTTTCTCTTTTTTGGACCATTCACTGTAAACCCTAGAGATGGTTGTGCGTGAAAATCTCAGTAGATCAGCAGTTTCTGAAATACTCAGACCAGCCCGTCTGGCACCAACAACCATGCCACGTTCAGAGTCAATTAAATCACCTTTCTTCCCCATTCTGATGCTCGGTTTGAACTGCTGCAGATCGTCTTGACCATGTCTACATGCCTAATGTAATGCATTGAGTTGCTGCCATGTGATTGGCTGATTAGAAATTTGCGTTAACGAGCAGTTGGACAGGTGTACCTAACAAAGTGGCCGGTGAGTGTGTATATACACACTGGCAGCCCGTGCATTTGGTACCTGGGCCTTTAGTGAGGACTTACCCGACTTCTTAATACCACCACTATCACGTTGCAATTATAGAAGCTATCAATACAAAAACGCAATATAACAACACATGGAATTACAGAAAGAGAGGCATTTCGCATATGGAGGGTGAATACTATTTTACTAAAGCAAGCTTCAAACCTCTACATTACAACTGCAACTGTGCACCTACATCATCTGGAGCAGTTCAGAATCAATAATTGTCTAATAGCATGACAAAAACATGTCAAATTAAATAAAATACAACCTACTCACCAGAGATGCATACTCATAATTTGCACCGCTCCTCAGAGGCTGTAAGCCAGTGGTACTGCTCATATTCACTGTTCTAGAAGTGCCGAACAAACCATTTTCAACCAATCAGAGGACCGAAAAATGCTAAAAGACTAAAAAATGCTGACACTATTCTGTGAGATGAATATGAAATCTGATTGGTTGAAGAAACAGACCCGTTGGTAATAGAGACTCAGGTAAAAGAGCCAGCAGAACTGACTTTGAAGGCCCTGGGCAGATTAGATTGACATGGCAGCACAGAGAGGCTGAAATCTGATTGGACAAAAAAATTTAACATCCACATACATGTACTGGAAGCAGTTCAGCCAAGAGAAATGCTACGATATGAAGAGAATAAACTGTTGAGAATAAATTAATACAATTTCATGAAACAAATTTTTGAATTTATGCTGTAAATGTAGGTCAATGCTTTTGACCCTTTTTGACCCTGTCGCCGATTCACCACTGTTCCTTCCGTGGGCCACTAGATACTGACCACGCCGGGAAGAGCTCACAAGAGCTGCAGTTTTGGAGATGATTTTATAGAGATGATATTATATATGTATATATACAGTATATATATATATATATATACACTCACATTATATATTATATATATAATGTTGTCAGCCCTATCAATAACACTACTACACTCAAGGTCACAGAGTCTCTCCCATGTTCTTTCTTACTTTCTTTCTTTCTTTCTTTCTTTCTTTCTTTCTTTCTTTCTTTCCATGTAATTTGTTAGATGCTGTATGTTAATTTTCACTCACAAAACATTTAATTATTTTATAAAATCAATTGTATTATGTTATGAATTGTATAGATATTTTCACATGAATGCATACATTTGGCCTATTTACTTTTCTTTACCCAATTTACATTTTAATTAAGACAAGCATTTATTTTACTACTTTACAGCATCAGGAGATCTTTGTATATGTGATTGCATAAAACTGAATCGGCACACTAGGAAACATGACATTTAAACCCATCATTTTGTCAAAAGTTTATTAACATTTAAATGTTTATCATCAAGGGAACCATCTAAAATATGGAATATTACATTTTAATTTTAATTAGCCACATGATGTTCAAATTCCTTCTGAGAGGAAGCATATGCTGCTGAATAAGCCTTAGAAAGACTTAATAAAACATACACCATTTCTCCTGTCCATAAGAATCCTCTCTTAGCTCTTGGCAACGATCTCTCAGAGACAAGTGATAACCCAAAAACTTCATCCAGTTGCAAACCCCTGTTAATTTTGCCTAGTCATATAATATTATGTTATTGAGAAAACAGAGAAGTAAATTTGTCCTTGGAGAAATAATGCCTCTGGCTTAAGGGAGCTAAGCATCCTTTTTTTGGATCACTGCAGGTTAATGTACCTAAAATTTGCTGAGCAACTTAACCCCAGACAAGCTAGTTTGGCATTCTTCTCATTCACAGGTCAGAATCTCCTACTGACCAAGGTCCAAAAATACAAAAGCAAATAAGTTACCCAGGGTTTCACAAAACCTACCATGATGTGGATATCCAGAATTTTTTTAAGTCCTGCCCCATAATCCTAGCTTCTTCAACTGTATTTTCTGACATCTTCGGAATGGATTTTCTCATTGATCTGTGTTACTTTTAGAATAACAACACAATGTCTATTATTGGTCAAAACAATGTTTTTGTCTGAACCTCTTCTAACAAAACGCACAGAATTTGAATTTGCAGATTTAATGTTTCAATATCTTAGTCCACATATTTTCCAAGCACAAAACTGTCCAACTGTGGTAACCAGTACAAGTTCACAGACTAGAAATAATTTAGGGGTAATTAATAGGTTGGAAAGAGTTTTACTGAGTAAATTAGGAGAACATTATGTATTTACAAACAGGAAAGTTGGCCAAGATTCCGGCCCCACTCCTGTTCCATGCTACTTACTCTGGAACATACTACAACCAAAGCACCTGCAAATAATAATTTATTTTATGTAATGACAAAGTCTGCAGAGTTTCATGTAATAAACTATATGATCCAGGTGACAGTGTGTGCCTCTCTAAGAGATATCTCTGTCTATAATATACTGATGCAGCGTAGTTGCACTTAAAAAAAATGTCACAGTAATTTCATTATTGTATTCAATGTTTTTCATTTCGTACATGGAACATTAATCTGAAAAGTAGTATATGTTTTTGCACATCAGAAAAACTGGAATAGCTTTGTAATTTAAACACTGCAAAACATGTTTTCAAATTATACCTGTCATATGGCTATTTGCTAATATCACTCTCATTGTGCTCAGCTTGAAATAAAAGGGGAAAAAAAAAAAAAAACAGTAAATGGCAGTCATTTACTAAACTCTAATAGAAGTGCTGTTCAGAAGTCTGAGGCACTCATTCTCAATTTGTTTTCCATTTTGTCTCTTCCAGCTGCTCCATTTGAGAAGCGAGAATCTCTCCAATCAGGAGTCACTTGTTCTGTCCATGAAATATTTGCAAATAAATTTGTGCTGCCAAAGCACAATGTCAGAAAGCAGTTGGATGCCAAGAACCACATTTATTGTGTTACAAACTCTGAGAACAAATATCTAACATCCCATTAATGTTTTCCACTGATTTGTCAATTACACATTAACAGGGCATTGTATAGACACCAAACTATAAAATGTGCTTTGTATGAGCTAATTGATTTAAATTGAGAGCAAATAAGAATGATATTTACAATATCTTAACAACATGCCTGTACAGTGCCTTGCGAAAGTATTCGGCCCCCTTGAACTTTGCGACCTTTTGCCACATTTCAGGCTTCAAACATAAAGATATAAAACTGTAATTTTTTGTGAAGAATCAACAACAAGTGGGACACAATCATGAAGTGGAACGAAATTTATTGGATATCTCAAACTTTTTTAACAAATAAAAAACTGAAAAATTGGGCGTGCAAAATTATTCAGCCCCCTTAAGTTAATACTTTGTAGCGCCACCTTTTGCTGCGATTACAGCTGTAAGTCGCTTGGGGTATGTCTCTATCAGTTTTGCACATCGAGAGACTTTGCCCATTCCTCCTTGCAAAACAGCTCGAGCTCAGTGAGGTTGGATGGAGAGCATTTGTGAACAGCAGTTTTCAGTTCTTTCCACAGATTCTCGATTGGATTCAGGTCTGGACTTTGACTTGGCCATTCTAACACCTGGATATGTTTATTTGTGAACCATTCCATTGTAGATTTTGCTTTATGTTTTGGATCATTGTCTTGTTGGAAGACAAATCTCCGTCCCAGTCTCAGGTCTTTTGCAGACTCCATCAGGTTTTCTTCCAGAATGGTCCTGTATTTGGCTCCATCCATCTTCCCATCAATTTTAACCATCTTCCCTGTCCCTGCTGAAGAAAAGCAGGCCCAAACCATGATGCTGCCACCACCATGTTTGACAGTGGGGATGGTGTGTTCAGGGTGATGAGCTGTGTTGCTTTTACGCCAAACATAACGTTTTGCATTGTTGCCAAAAAGTTCGATTTTGGTTTCATCTGACCAGAGCACCTTCTTCCACATGTTTGGTGTGTCTCCCAGGTGGCTTGTGGCAAACTTTAAACGACACTTTTTATGGATATCTTTAAGTAATGGCTTTCTTCTTGCCACTCTTCCATAAAGGCCAGATTTGTGCAGTATACGACTGATTGTTGTCCTATGGACAGAGTCTCCCACCTCAGCTGTAGATCTCTGCAGTTCATCCAGAGTGACTCATGGGCCTCTTGGCTGCATCTTTGATCAGTCTTCTCCTTGTATGAGCTGAAAGTTTAGAGGGACGGCCAGGTCTTGGTAGATTTGCAGTGGTCTGATACTCCTTCCATTTCAATATTATCGCTTGCACAGTGCTCCTTGGGATGTTTAAAGCTTGGGAAATCTTTTTGTATCCAAATCCGGCTTTAAACTTCTCCACAACAGTATCTCGGACCTGCCTGGTGTGTTCCTTGTTCTTCATGATGCTCTCTGCGCTTTAAACGGACCTCTGAGACTATCACAGTGCAGGTGCATTTATACGGAGACTTGATTACACACAGGTGGATTCTATTTATCATCATTAGTCATTTAGGTCAACATTGGATCATTCAGAGATCCTCACTGAACTTCTGGAGAGAGTTTGCTGCACTGAAAGTAAAGGGGCTGAATAATTTTGCACGCCCAATTTTTCAGTTTTTTATTTGTTAAAAAAGTTTTAAATATCCAATAAATTTCGTTCCACTTCATGATTGTGTCCCACTTGTTGTTGATTCTTCACAAAAAAATTACAGTTTTATATCTTTATGTTTGAAGCCTGAAATGTGGCAAAAGGTCGCAAGGTTCAAGGGGGCCGAATACTTTCGCAAGGCACTGTATATCTCACAGCTGGATTGCATTGTCGATTACATTTTAAACACACTTTGCATTTAATGTGCTTAAAAATCATTTTGTTATACTAACTTGGCAACAAAACAATTTTAATGTAAAACGACAATGCATGTGGCCAATTTGGTTGCAGACATCATCCAAAATGATCAGGCTCTCTAATTTACATTTCCTAAAAATGTGATTTTATATAATCTTTATATTGTTGTTGGCCAATGAATACATTGTTCATTATAAATGTATATAAATGTATTTTGTTTGCATTTTTATTCACTGTTTTTACTTCCAATGGGATGGAATTAAAAGGAAAAAACTGAAAGAGTGTGCAGCTGCCTGCAGGACACCTTAATTAGCTAGTGGTCCTGCTTCCATCAGCAGCCCTCACCATGGTAACACGTAATGGGTTTCACTATTTCAAGCCTTTAAACATTATGTTGATATAGCTTATTTCTCTGAAGATGCTTTAAAATAAGTACTTACATACACATTTATACATATATGCATGTATATGTGTGCATGTGCGTGTGTGTGTGGGTGTGTGTGTAAGTGTGTAAGACAGAGAGAGAGAGAGAGAGAGAGAGAGAGAGAGAGAGAGTGAGTGACAGTGAGAGAGAGTGAGATAGATGCTGGTGGAAACATAAACTCAGTTCTGATCATTTCCCAGCTCCCAGTTTTTTCTTAGAATAAAAATTTGTGGGCTACAACTGAACATGAACTAGTACCCAAATAAGACAGAAATACATTCTGTTTGGTTTCTGCCTTGCTGAAAAATGAATGCCAACCATACCTGATGTTTCCATCCAGCCCAAATGATGTGAATGTATCAGTCATGCTCAGATGGCCTAAAATTGAAATCATAGCTTGCAAGGAGACTCAGTTGCTGTTTTGTAGAAGGGGAAAAAAAACACAAATACAACTAGCATATTCTCCAAGAAAATGAACAAAATAATGGAATGAAAATGATATCCTATTTCTAAAAGAAAATTACCTAAATTAATTTAACCAACATATGGTTAAACACAAATTATAAGAAGGCATAAATAAAAACAGGTCTAAACACCAGCATGTGATCGGTATATTAGAATAAAAAAGAGAGATTTGTTAATAAATAAAGAGTATTTAATGTGCTTCCTACTACAAGAACTAGAGTAAAGGATTAAATGTGTCATGGAAAACAACTTAAAATATCATGAAAACAAATGCCAATGACAAATAGGTGCCAAGCCTGATGTTGGGCAAGTCAACGACATGAAAGACTGGCAATTAACACAATGGCTACTAAATACCACATAGACCATATCGACAGAGGTTTGTGAACACCTGACCATTAAATTTATATATGCTTTTTGAACATCCTATTTCACATTTAGTCCCTGTTACAATAACCTCCACTCTTCTAAGCTGAAGAAAATCCACTAGATTTTGGAATGGGTTTGTGGAGATTTGTGTTCTTTCAGCCACTAGGTTGTTAGTAAAGTCTGGTGCTCATGTAGGGTTAGAAAGCCTTGAGTGCAGAGCGCGTTCCATTTCATATCAGGTGAGTTTAATAGGGTTGAGATGAGAGCTCTACAGAAGGCCAATCAAATCTTCCACTTAAAACCATATCTTTGTGGAGCTGGCTTTGTGCACAGAGACATTGCCATGCTAAAGCAGGTTTGGGTCTTCAAGTTCAAGTGAAGTTAAAAGTTTAATGCTACTGCATTCAAAGATATCCTATACAATTAGGTGCCTCCGGTTTGGCTGGAAAAGTCAGTTGTCCCAACACTTTTGTCCTTAGATGGTTTCCACCAGAATTAAATTATACAGAATACACAATGAAATGAACATTTCAAAGAGCTGGAATTTATAACATGACTGACATCCAGTATATTATTGTAAGCTGACACATAAATATGCATTACTTGCCATATACAAACCTAGACCGCTAAGCAACAGTAACAAGCCGATATTTGGCAGACGCCCTTATCCAGATTGACTTACATTTTTTTCTCATTTATACAACTAAGCAGCTCTTGCAAAGGTGTGTACAGCAGCAGCTTGGTGTGAGTGGGATTTGAACTCATGACTTTTGGATCAAAAGTCCAATCCCTTACCCACTGAGCTACCACCTTCTCCATGTGATGTGATAATGTGCCAAGCATACAGTATGTGGCTTATATGAATTAGAATTAAACATTTAACTGCTGTGGACAGCAGTTTAGCAGTTTGTCCGTTTACCTTTTACCACACAATATGCATTTTCCATGTTCTATTAAAAAATAAATAAATAAATACCTGGGACACTGTAACATGTAAATTGAAACAGAATGCAATGATTTGCAGATCTCATAAACAAATTTGCTAAACCGCATACTGCATCTGTTGCAACAAAATGACTTTGTAGTCTGAATCTGGGTGCTGAACTGGCATGTTTGTTGTCCGTACCTTTTACCAATTAAAAACATTTGGTGAATAATGAAATAAAAAATACAACAAAAAGGACCTACGATTTTTGAGCATCTAGAATCCTATATCAGACACAATTAACACAACATTCCTCTCCCAAAGTTCCATCAACTGGTATCCCCAGTTCCCAGATGTATACGGACTGAAATATAGAAAAGATGCAACACAGTGGTAAACATGTTATCTCTGAAACTACCTTAACCAGGATTACATTTCCAGACACCAATGCAAGTCTATACATAGATGCAGACCTAATCTAAAAAATCAGCTACATATTCAATTATTTATTCAAATATGCAATTATTGCTATTTACAAATATCACATTATTGCATAATAAGAAGATTTACAAAAAGAAACAGATTAATGTAAATGCATGATTGAACATAAATGCATTGTCATGTGCACAGAGGTGGATGAAAATCTGGTTTTAATAAAATAAGCAAAAAATAAATACAGAATAAAAGACTGGAAAAGTGGTCAGTGGGAGAAAAACATTTAAAAATAAAAACAGGATATCTGCTGAAAAAATAAATTAAGATTTAAAATTCAAAATATTGAATATGATATTTTATGAAAAGGTTCTTCAGATCAACTTTATTGTGTGGTATGACCTATTATCAGTGATTTATAGTTTATAGAGTAGATTTATAGAGTAGTCTATTCATGACCAATCTCTGCATTCGGTATCTCTAAAAATCTCTAAATCAATGTAATCAGTATTACAACAAATCTCTCATTCCAGAATAGAAGGTAGCTTTTTATTTGCATAAACAGCCAGATGACTCACATGCTAAAATAGGAAGTATAAGCTCTGCTTAAGTAAAAAGCATAATGTTAGCTAGGTAGCATGGTCTAGTATTTTAATGCATCACTATATTCACCATGCATAATACATATTTGACTCAGTTAGCATCTTACTTTCCTGGCACAGAAGAATTAATGCTAGCAAATGTTACTGGAAAAGGGCCTGTGTGTGACCTTGGACACTCATTACTCACTACTCTTCCATCAATTATAATAGCATATCCTGCCTACCAAGGTTGATGGACAGAAGACATGAATTATTTCTTTCTCTTTTGCTCCATATATTTTGTCAATTCTCTTTACTTTCAATAATTAATCATTAGGAGGGAAAGGCAAAATATTTACCCAAATAAATTAATGCGTTCAAATATTTACTTTCCAGCAAATGATTCTGGCACACTATTTAAACAAGCAAACACTACTTAAGCACCACAAGAAGAGGTATTAATACATTAGCCACATAGGTCATGTCAATACTCTGCTGTTTGCTATAAAGTTTCTTTTTAACATACTTTCATACAGTTGGTAAATGTCAACTGATTCCTTTTTAAACAAACTAAATAACAAACAAGACAATGCCACTAAAAGTTTTCAAATTATTATTTTTTTTTACTTTAATTTGTTTTCCACTTTAAACCAACACTGTTGTCAATGCAGAAATTATACACAACCGCCATAATTAATTATACAATTTATGAGAATGGGAACAGGAATTTGACTTATGTTATGTTGTTATGTTATGTTATGTTATGTTATGTTATGTTATGTTATGTTATG
>JAAIIK010000165.1:459790-469877 GCA_014706435.1 Silurus glanis
AAGAAAGAAAGAAAGAAAGAAAGAAAGAAAGAAAGAAAGAAAGAAAGTAAGAAAGAACATGGGAGAGACTCTGTGACCTTGAGTGTAGTAGTGTTATTGATAGGGCTGACAACATTATATATATAATATATAATGTGAGTGTATATATATATATATATATACTGTATATATACATATATAATATCATCTCTATAAAATCATCTCCAAAACTGCAGCTCTTGTGAGCTCTTCCCGGCGTGGTCAGTATCTAGTGGCCCACGGAAGGAACAGTGGTGAATCGGCGACAGGGTCAAAAAGGGTCAAAAGCATTGACCTACATTTACAGCATAAATTCTAAAATTTGTTTCATGAAATTGTATTAATTTATTCTCAACAGTTTATTCTCTTCATATCGTAGCATTTCTCTTGGCTGAACTGCTTCCAGTACATGTATGTGGATGTTAAATTTTTTTGTCCAATCAGATTTCAGCCTCTCTGTGCTGCCATGTCAATCTAATCTGCCCAGGGCCTTCAAAGTCAGTTCTGCTGGCTCTTTTACCTGAGTCTCTATTACCAACGGGTCTGTTTCTTCAACCAATCAGATTTCATATTCATCTCACAGAATAGTGTCAGCATTTTTTAGTCTTTTAGCATTTTTCGGTCCTCTGATTGGTTGAAAATGGTTTGTTCGGCACTTCTAGAACAGTGAATATGAGCAGTACCACTGGCTTACAGCCTCTGAGGAGCGGTGCAAATTATGAGTATGCATCTCTGGTGAGTAGGTTGTATTTTATTTAATTTGACATGTTTTTGTCATGCTATTAGACAATTATTGATTCTGAACTGCTCCAGATGATGTAGGTGCACAGTTGCAGTTGTAATGTAGAGGTTTGAAGCTTGCTTTAGTAAAATAGTATTCACCCTCCATATGCGAAATGCCTCTCTTTCTGTAATTCCATGTGTTGTTATATTGCGTTTTTGTATTGATAGCTTCTATAATTGCAACGTGATAGTGGTGGTATTAAGAAGTCGGGTAAGTCCTCACTAAAGGCCCAGGTACCAAATGCACGGGCCGCCAGTGTGTATATACACACTCACCGGCCACTTTGTTAGGTACACCTGTCCAACTGCTCGTTAACGCAAATTTCTAATCAGCCAATCACATGGCAGCAACTCAATGCATTACATTAGGCATGTAGACATGGTCAAGACGATCTGCAGCAGTTCAAACCGAGCATCAGAATGGGGAAGAAAGGTGATTTAATTGACTCTGAACGTGGCATGGTTGTTGGTGCCAGACGGGCTGGTCTGAGTATTTCAGAAACTGCTGATCTACTGAGATTTTCACGCACAACCATCTCTAGGGTTTACAGTGAATGGTCCAAAAAAGAGAAAATATCCAGTGAGCGGCAGTTCTGTGGGCGCAAATGCCTTGTTGATGCCAGGGGTCAGAGGAGAATTGCCAGACTGGTTCGAGCTGATAGAAAGGCAACAGTAGCTTAAATAACCACTCATTACAAACGAGGTATGCAGAAGAGCATCTCTGAACGCACAACACATCGAACCTTGAGGCGGATGGGCTACAGCAGCAGAAGACCACACCGGGTGCCACTCCTGACAGCTAAGAACAGGAAACAGAGGCTACAACTCGCACAGGCTCACCAAAATTGGACAAGATTGGAAAAACGTTGCCTGGTCTGATGAGTCTTGATTTCTGCTGCGACATTCGGATGGTAGGGTCAGAATTTGGCGTCAACAACATGAAAGCATGGATCCATCCTGCCTTGTATCAACGGTTCAGGCTGGTGGTGGTGGTGTAATGGTGTGGGGGATATTTTCTTGGCACACTTTGGGCCCATTAGTACTAATTGAGCATCGTGTCAACGGCACAGCCTACCTGAGTATTGTTGCTGACCATGTCCATCCCTTTATGACCACAGTGTACCCATCTTCTGATGGCTACTTTCAGCAGGATAACGCACCATGTCATAAAGCGCGAATCATCTCAGACTGGTTTCTTGAACATGACAATGAGTTCACTGTACTCAAATGGCCTCCACAGTCACCAGATCTCAATCCAATAGAGCACCTTTGGGATGTGGTGGAACGGGAGATTTGCATCATTGATGTGCAGCCGACAAATCTGCAGCAACTGCATGATGCTATCATGTCAACATGGACCAAAATCTCTGAGGAATGTTTCCAGTACCTTGTTGAATCTATGCCACGAAAGATTAAGGCAGTTCTGGAGGCAAAAGGGGGTCCAACCCGGTACAAATAAGGTGTACCTAATAAAGTGGCCGGTGAGTGTATATACAAATATACAAGGATAAACATCCTTTACACATACAGTATATGAACATGTGTTCTATATGTTCTATATGCAATAAGGTGTCATATATATGTGTATTTGGGAAAATATGTTACATATATAAATTTTTGTAATATTTTAAAATAAATGTGGCATAAATCTACAAGTATTTGTGAAATATCTGTGAAATTCGAACATATACATGTATGCAATATTACCTTGCATATATTGCTATATATCAGATTTTCGTATGGGCTTGATCATTAACTCTCATCCTCTCTCCTCATAATAAGGATTTTTCTTAATGTAGTCGATCAGCTGGATAATGAGTGGCGTATATCATAATACAATTACATTGCAACTCTGAATGACTGTTGATTGGGAAAACAAATAATAATAAAATTGAGTCAGACTCCCGATAACACACATGAAAAGCTGGAGGTAATTTTAGCACAACCATGACAAAGACATTGACAACTACACAGACAAAATATGTCAAGAGATCACTCTCTTTTTTTTTTTTTTTTTTTATAACAATACAAATCAATCATGCATAACAAATTAAAGATTGTGTTTTCTTTAAAAAAAAAAAAGTAATTGGACTTAAAATGTGCAACATAAATACAGTTAATTCCTCCAGGTGAACATACACACACACACACACACACACACACACACACACACAGAGATTGTGTTTGAATAATAAATTGCTAAACCACGATGTAAATCACTTTGCTGACAGGATGTCATGCACAGTGTATATTTGAATGTACAATTACCCTCATTTATACAAGGTTAAATTGGTAAGAATAATCTATAATTTATTATAACTTACAGCTTGTTAAAATTGTTGCAGAAATATTTTAACCAGTAACTATAATGTAATGTAGATATTTAATTCTTTTTGGATGCCACAGTACATTTTAAGGTAAATCATTTTCATCCCAATTGCTGGAAAATTGCTGGCTAATTATTACAAAGACAATACTTACTGTAATACTAGACTGATTAGTTACAGCATGTTGACAAAGAGAGGTGCTGATAATTTTTTCCACTATTATTATCTGTATATACATACTTTTTTTTATTTACAGGTTATTGTATAGCCAGATCTTGTTCAGACTAAAGAGACAATTTTCAAATCATTTTCAAGCCTACTTCCACCCAAAAAGCGAATTAAAAAAGGTAAAATTTCTCTTCATAGGTGCTTCTATGGATTTGTTTACTTACTTGATTGCTAAATGATCAGGTCTTAATTTTGTCACCAGTAATATGTTTTATTGAGAAATCAATCAAATAAAGGAGTGGCTTCTTTGTCTGTCTTCGCTTTAAAATACAACTTGTGTTTCTGGCTCCTAATATTTTTATCCTTTTTTCTTTAAAGATAAGTTAAATAACCAGTTAATTGATAATGGGGAAATAATATAATACTACTACTAATAAAACAGAATAATAATAATAATAATAATAATAATAATAATAATAATACAACAGAAAAAGGCTGATACAGGCATAGCTGGTACCTATTCCCTTTTTTGTACTTTCCCTCTTTTTTTTTTTTTTTTTGCTTTTTCATTCGAAAGAAAGAACATCTGTTTTTGTTCAAAAGTCTCTGGAGCTATGTCATCATAAATTAATTTCCCTGTTTCCTTGGATACAAAGTAACCACTCCATTTCGGTAGCATTAACTGTTACTTTTTTGCGCGCATTGGCGAGTGAGTTGGACAAACAGGTCCATTTTATTAACTCTGAGAGCAGTTGTTCTTTTTTTTTCTAGAGAGTAAATTGTCTAAAAGAATTTTCATGGTTGTACCCACATGCCACAGTTATTCTAAATTGTTGACTAGTTTACAAAAAATGTAGATATACATTATTTAATCAAAAATGCATAGTAATATTGAAATAATTTAATAAAAATGCAAAGTAATATGTGAGTATGAGTATGGTTAGCCTTACACATATTGCTAAAATGACAATATCTGGAAAGGTGACCAGTTGAGGAACCTCTACCCAAAGCATCTAACAAGACATTTAAACAAGGCATTTTGTTCATTCTGTGATGGAGAAAACATTTCTACTTTTAACTGCACAAAAGGGAAGTGCTGAAGACTTTCAAAATCATTAAATCCCATTCGGCAGGGCACCAGGGCTTGACCGAAAGAGAATATGTCTAATGTCTACTTGGTAATCTGTGCTTTTCAGACTGAGAAAACCAAATAATGTTCTTCAACAGTTAACATTTAAAAGTTAATTCTATGTATCACCTTCTAATCATTTTAACCTTCAAAGATAGAGAACCAGAGGGGACAGTGCAAAGTCTCCTAAGTCGCAAACAGATCCACCTGGACTCTGTAAAATCTCTGCCATATCTGCTCCACCACCTCAGGGTGGAGCCTTCATTCCCCTAGCCTCGGGCCCTTGCCTTGATAGGAAGTCTGCTCTTCAGTTTAGGTGACCCTGGATATAGACTGCTCTTAATGAGAGGAACTTTCCCTGGGGCCACTGGAGGATCTGCCGTGCCAGCCTGTACAGGGGGCGATATTGGCGACCCCCGCTGGTGAATGATGTACGAGTCTGTACGGCTCAGAACATGGCAATCTCTCAGGTCTAGGAGTAAGTGTTTTAAAGCCAAAATCACAGCCATCATCTCCAGGCACCTTATTTGCCATGAGAGGTGTAGCTTGTTCCACCAACCTTGGGCAGAGTGGCCACTCCCACCACGTGAGGGATGCGTCTGTCATTAGCATTATGCAATGACAAGGAGCTCGCAGGATCGGGCCTTGAGACAGGAACGTAGGTTCTTTCCACATATATAAGGCTCAAAGGGCTCGAAGTGGACTGCATTTTCGGGTGAACTCTTTGTCTCTGAGCCACCACTGGAGGGGTCTCATATGGAGGAGGCCAAGTGGAATCACATTGGACGGTGCCGCCAGCGGCCTCTGGAACTGCTTCACCTTCTCTTACTCTCCTGATTGCTGTGAGTATAGCGTCAATATGGGCGGGAGACAGTTGTGCCTGTTTCACGGTTGAGTCCCACACTATGCCCAAGAAGGTAGTTCTTTTCACTGGAGAAAGCACACTCTTCCCAGTGTTTAGTCTTAACTCCAGCTCCTTCATGCATGCAAGAACGACATCTTGATACCGGACTGCCTGATGCTCTGATTGAGCTAATATCAACCAATCATTGATATAGTTCAGAATGCAGATGCCCTGAAGCCTTAGCGGGGCTATTCATACACTTTGTGAAGGTGCTGGGTGAGAGTGCTAGGCCAAACGGGAGGACCCGGTATTGGTAAGCTTCGCCCCAAAAAGCAAACCTCAGGAACCTCCTGTGAGCGGGAAGGATGCTATTTGGAAGTATGTTTCCTTTAAATCTATCCTCGGACTTGATCTGAGACACGACCTCCTTGAGGGTAAGCATCCTAAACCAGACACAACTACCTATCCTTCTTCGGAACAATGAAGTACTGGCTAAGTCTCTTAGGGGAACCAGCCTCTCGAGGCTGGTCTCTGACCCTTCCAGAGTGGCTGGAGCAATGCCCTGCAGCCGTTGATGCCTCCTGAGAGGCGGCAGGTCTTCTCGATACGCAGCGATCTTTCGGGCGGGTGTGGAGGGAGACACCTGCTGGAGGGAGGCTGCGCCTGAAGCACATCTTGTGGCAGGGCTAACAGCCTGGCCTCCTGGTGGTACTGAGGAGGGATGGGCACCGTGTAATTATGTGTATACCGTCATCCTCGATATAGGGCGATCTGATTGTCATTGTCCTTCAGTTGGGGCCTAGAGCGTCGGGTGGCAATGCTCTGCTTTTGGGTTTCACGATGCCGAGCAGCCCCAAGTACCGCTGAAACGCTGCCCATTGCTTTTTCGACTCTGAATCCTGCCGAATCCCACGTCCATCTCTTGCAGCAGGTTCGGGCCACGTACGGGTCTCCCAGGACCTGGACACCTCGGTGTGCAGGTCAGGGAAGAATGGTAAGCCCCGGCATGGAGGCTGTTGTGCAGGGCACAGGAAACGCTCATCCAGCTTATTGGGTGTGCGCTGCTTTCGCTTTTCGTCTTGCCAAGCTAATTCTAGCTTTGACACGGTCCACATCACTACCTCCTGGAGCTTCTTGTACAGCACAGGCTGTGAGGAATCTGTGGGCTCGCTAGCTTCCAAAAAATTCTCTCTTCTCGGAGGAAGAAATATGGAGCACCATGCTGCTTGCGCCAGGAGAAGAAACTGCCAAATGGCGTGCTTCCCCTAGGGAATGGGTGCTCGGGGAGGCCCTCTCCATGTCTTCTGCCATGTCAGCCTGCAAGCCCCACGATCTCCGGTGCCGCTCTGCCTCAGTGAGAGTGGGACCTGAGGACTGGAGGGGAAGCACTCTCCTTGAAGAGCGCTCTCCGGGAGCGGAGTGTGCGTATAGCCATGCGGCTACAACCGAACAATTGTCTCCCTCCAGAGCCGACTGAGCATGCTCCACTCCCAAGCAAACAACACGTGCGGAAGTTTTGTTTGCTCTTAGCCATTGTCTGCACAGATTCACACACAAAGCGCTTGCCTGAAAAAACAAGCTATTGTTGCTTGCGCATTTTGTAGCTTCCTGGTTCACAGCGTTGCCCCGCCGGTGATGTAATGCCTTGCCGTTCGCTGGATTTCACATGTGATTCATAGCATGAGCAACTCGGAAGCCTTCCCAAAGTGTTGTGACGCAGCTCGAGTTCCCGAAATAGGAACTTATTTTGAACTAATATCTACTATACTATATTCTACTTTAAATGTATACTTGATTTACAATGTAATTTTTAAATGCTCTGTTTCAAAGTTCAAGTATATTAACACTTTAAATAGAGCAACAATTACTACAACTGCTTTTTCAGTTTCTACTGAAGCAACTCGTTCTATGAGGGAGTCTGAAAATTCTAATAGAAATTCAGAATAGGTTGCTGGTTGCTGTCACAGTCAAGACAAGTCAAGACAGATGAAAATGCAGTTAGAAGTTTTATTTAATAATGCTTTCACTTTTTCTCTGAAACCAAATCCCCAAATCATAGTTAAGAAATATTCAAGGTTCAGTCAAAGTACAAACAATATAGACTAGGCAAATCCAAACAATCACAAACCAGGTACAAACAGAGATCAAAACCAGAACATCTTTCTGAGGTCAAATCTCAGAAAGTCAGTAGTGGACAGGTATAAATGAGACTGCTCTACACACCTGCACGTGCGTGCAGAGTGAGTAGGGATTGCTTACATATGTAAGTGATGTAAGTAATCTAGCAGACTTTTAATGAGTTGAATTTAAATTCAGACGTGTGTAATGCCTAAACAATCTTTCTCAAAGAGTTGTGATGTCTCCTCCTGTCTCCTCCGGTCTTCTCATTTACACACATCAGGTATCTCATTATGGCCACTGATCAGGCATAACTAGGGGTGGGAAGTAACGAATTACAAATAATAATTTTCTGTACTTAAGTAAATTTTTACTTTTACTTATTACATTTTTACACAAATATAGTCTCTAGGTTACGTATGTAACCCTAGTTCCCTGAAGGAACAAAACACTGCGTCAACAACGCTTTCTGTGTTGTCCGCACTCTGAATCACATCTGTCCAACAGAGAGGTGCGACATCACAACCAGGAAGCTATAAAATGTGCATGTGGTGGAGCCAATGCTAGCTTCTGAAAGGGAAGGAAGTGCCACAGAGATGAAAGTAGTGTGGCTTGGAGATGCAGTGTCTCGTTCCAGAAGCGAACTTGGGTTACATACCTAACTCGAGCTGCGTCAATAATGCTTTGGGAACAAGAGTCCATTCACGTGCAGCTAGACTGCAGGACGGAAGAGCCAGGAGTGGCTCTAAGGTCAAGGCTATAAAATCTGACAAATTTCAGTGGGGTGGACCACCCCGCAGCGTTACAGATGTCTTGGAGTGGGACTCCAGAGGACCAGGCTGTAGAGACCGCCTCACAATGGGTGAAGTCACCCATGACACTGAAAGTAGCAGGGAGACCAGAGGACTCATAGGAAGAAGATATAGCATCCACTATTCACCTGCTGAGAGACTGCTTGTTGGGGGGGGGGACCTTTTTTATGGAGACCGTAGCAGACAAACAGCTGCTCCAAATTTCTAAACAACATTGACACAGTCAGGTTAGCTTCTCCAGGTTAGGGGCTTGAAAAAGAGGAGGATAGACTGCATGCAGCATGACAGGTCATGGGGGATCCAAGGGCACCTTAGGTACACCCCCGGTCTGGGTGGACACAGAGAGAGCCTGTAGGTCCCTGACCCTCTTCAGGGAAGATATAACCAGAAGAAAGGAAGTCTTAATTGACAAAAACCTAAGAGCCAATGGCTTAAAGGGGGGCTTGGACAGAGCCTTCAGCACAATGGCCAAGCCTCACACAGGCACTCTGGGTCACGTCCTGGGCCTCAGCATCTGGGTGCCGCACAGGAAACGTGTCACCAAAGGGTGTTTACCCACCAAATGCTCAGCAAGCAGCAGGGAGAGCCCCGCTGGAGGTCGCTGTGCCCTGAAGCACATGCTGTGGCAGGGTTAACAGGCTAACCTCCTGCTAGTGTTGAGGTGGGACAGGCACCGTATGATGAGGTGTACAACCCCCCCCCCGCTAAGACCCTGCATTTATTCTGGTCTTTTAGCTGAAGCACTCCTGCTGCAGATGATCCTTGGGCTTTGGCTTGGAGTGTTGCCCCTGTCCCTGAGAACTAGGTCGGCTGCACAATGTAGCTCCTTAATCTCTTACAGGTATCTTGTGCCCCCATGATATCCCATTGTTCTCAGGTGTTAATGTTTAACAATAGATTAAATAAAAAAGGACAAGAGTAAAAATGTCAAACTAAAAATCTTTCTAAAGGTCTAAGCCACAAGCAGACGTTTTAGATCACTGTTTTTCAATGGAAAAGGTATAATGAATGTATTTGCTAAATTTGTGTAAGCACAACAACAGCATGAAAAAATGCAGTACTTAAATTATCATTGTAAAAACTAGTCAGAAACGCATCCACTGCTGCAAATCCCTGTTTATTTGGAAGGATTAGGGTCTACAGAATAACATGCCGTAAAGCATTTTTGCTCCAAACATACAATAGTGTTGTAATTTAGATGGTATTCTTTTGTTTAGATCATGGTACTTCGAGGGCTTATTGTTTGTATATGTTTCGGAATAACTTTCGCATAAAAAACGCCATCTTGGTGGTAAAAAAAAAAATAAATGGCTGGTACAATATAGTGTTACAAAACAAATGAGACCACCCACTGCATATACACTATATGCAGGTGTCGTGACGTTTTTTTTGCACCACCTATAATTTTTGTTTCCATAATGATTGATGGAAAATGTAGCCAATGAGTGTTCTAACGATATATATGGGAGGATTGTTTTCCCCACATAAGCGAGTTCTTAATTTTATTACTCTTTAGAAACTCTTAGTGGTGAAAGAGAGGAGCACTCACCAAGAAGTCAATGCAGCTCATGATTTTGAACAAACAGCTCTTTCCAGCTCGTGCTAACTAGACTTTGTTTACATAAAAAAAAAAAAGAAAATAAGGACAATCAAAAAGTTGTTTTATCAGAGATATGCACAAGGCAGCAATGAGGAAAATCTTTTTTTAACAACAGCGACTTGGTGATCTGCATGGGGATGGAAAATCTGAGCCTATTTTACATCTGTAAGTTACAATATATCTCCCTTTACAGTTTTACAGTCCATTTGTTTTTATAAGAGAATTGCTTGAAATATGTGTGTGTGTGTGTGTGTGTGTGTGTGTGTGTGTGTGTGTGTGTGTGTGTGT
>JAAIIK010000165.1:469887-491820 GCA_014706435.1 Silurus glanis
TGTGTGTGTGTGTGTGTGTGTGTGTGTGTGTGTGTGTGTGTGTGTGTATGTGTGTGTATTTTTTGGGTTCGAATGTCCATGACGGTAAAACAATAGCTTGTCTGGTTACCTGGCCATCAAAATGAATGCCAAATCAATATTAATAGGCAAACATGTATAACAATAGTGTTAACGGTCAGCCATTAATTTTAATAGAGACGATGTATGAATAGAGTATGAATGGCCACCTGGGTCTAGCAGGTGGCTCTCAAACAGTGGGAGGGAGAAAAGGACCAGACGTAGTCTCAGATAAATGTTTGTAGGAATCTTATTTGTCATGACATCTTCATAAAATTTTAAATATATACTCAGGAGACTTGTTTTTTTTTATCCAGTCCTTTTCTGGATTGCTCCAGGACTGATTTTATGTATTTATATATAAAATAATAAAATGTTAAATGCAGGAAATGTATATTCAAGGTTCTTCATTATCTATAACTTATTATATTTTTGAGCAATATCAAATTTGAATGATTGACAAAGTATCTTTGTTTTAAATATATTTAAATTCTGTACGTAGCTGAATTCTTTTCAGCAACCGTTAACATGTAAATGTAAGTAGGGCATTTTCAGCTGTGAGTCCCAAAAGCAGTGACGAAGGTTAACAGGTTAATATCGTCAGCCCCAGAGCCAAACGCCTCATCCAACTATCGCAGCAGGTCAGCCTGGTATGCCTGCAACACAGCCATGGTGTGGAGGCAACTGGTAGCTGTTGCGTAAGCCTAGCCCACCAAAGCCGAAGTTGACCGCAAAACGGCATGCTTTCGAACCCAGAGAGCGAGCGCTGGATCCGGCAGTTGAGGCAGGAGAAAGGGACAAGCCTATCTCCAAGCCCTCTGCCAGATCCCCTTTCGAGCCCCATGTCCTCTGGTGCCGCCTTGCCTCAGCAACAGCAGGGCCAGAGCCGCGAGGATCAGTGCCCTCCTCAAAGAGCACTCTCCGGGAGTGGAGGGTTCACATATACATGCGGCTGCAATGCGAACAGTCGACTCCCTTCGAGAGCTGACTGAGCATGCTCCTCTCCCAAGCAAGCTACACATATGCTGTTTGTATCCCTTCCGTAATAAAACGGGAGCAAGGAGGGAAACAAAGCCAGAAGTCTTGCTTGCATTTTTTTTTTTTTCACACACATAGAGCCCTTACTAAACAAACAGAAGCTAGCGTCGGCTCCACCGCATTTATAGCTTCCTGGTCATGACGTCACCCAGTCGGTAATGTTGCGCCTTTCAGTTGGACAGATTACACACTTGATTCAGAGAGCGGACAACATGAAAGCATTCCCAATGTGTTGTTGATGCAGCTTGAGTACCTGAAAGAAAACTGTAGTTTCTACTTCTTACATTTTTTAAACAGGCTTGTAACTTTACTTTGAATCTACTTGGTAAAATGTCAATATTTTTCCTTCTCATTGCACCATTTTCAGCCCATCAAACGATTTCCTGTCATTGCACAGCTTTTTCAAATTACCACTGCTGTATCATTTTCTGGCTCTCACACACCACAGATGTAGACTAGTTTACAAAGCCAACAACAAGCAAGGCAGAAGACAACACAAAGTATGGGGGTTAACATAGAAGAGACAGAGGGAGTCAGCAATGTAAACATGACTGGGAACAGAGACATTCCTGATCACCTGATCATCATAATCTTTTCTCTGCTTGTGTTCTATATGGTGGCTGTTCAGCGTTGATACATTCATTAAGTTACAACATTTTAAATTCCTTTTGTATTATTATATTAATTAGGGCTGTCATAATGCCAATTAATTTGAACAGCACTGGTTTATTAACGCACGATTAATGCAGCATGCATTTCTGTTTGATAATTTTTATTGAAAATATAAATAAACAAATATAAAAGAGGCGAAAATAAAACCTTCAGCACAACACACGTTTATTCACGACGTCCTTTCTTTACTTAGATATAAAAAATAAATAAATAAACAACAACGAGAAATAATTTTTAATCAGTAGACATTTGTTTTACTGAAGTGGCGAGTCTCAACTCAGCGGCAAAATCCGCCATGATGAACACAATTAACCCTCTGTGGTCGACAAACACGCTGGCGCGTTTTGTGTCATTTTTTCCTCATAACGCCGAAACTAACTTAAATGACTTGTATTTTTTGATCGTACAGATAAAAGCAATAGATCCCTTGAATCGTTAAAGGGTCTACTTTTATTTGTACACACTCATAATAACAAACAAAACACTGTGAGTCTGTAAAATAAAGCAAACAGACAGGGTGCGCTTTCTGCCATCTCTGTCGCCTCTTTTCACAGACATAAATAAAACAACCTAAATCTTAGTAAATACTTGCCTCACAGAATACAAATATTCTCTATGAATGATTATCTCATGAGCCTTCCTTGTCGAAACAGCAAAGGTTCCATTTGGTGTCCTGATAATTTACGTAATTTAAAATACTATACTTACTTTGAAACATTTAAAAAAATGTTTTGTCTTTATGCTCTATGCTGAGTATGGTTTTACAAATATTAAACATACATTTGCGTAAAGCAATATCAACAAATATCAATATTTGTCCATGCCCATGTTAATTAGAGTATTAAAAACTTGGAAAGTATTCATTTAAGGTACATTTTGAACAAATAAAAATGTGCAATTAAGTTGAGATTAATTGTGAGTTAACTCATGACAATCATTCAATCAATCACAATTAAATATTTTACTTCATTGACAGCAGTAATATTAATATGTTGTGAAGTTCAGGCACCAGTGTAACACTAAAACTGGTAGTAATAATGGCTACTTTTTACTTGTCAGAGACCAAACTGTTTACTTTAACAAAAAATGTATAGTCAATGTGTGTACTTTGCCACCTCCGGGCATAACATTATTTTGTTTTATGTAAGCTGGGCCAGCATTCGCTCCCCATGTGCATCAATGAGCCTTGGCCACCTATGACCCTTCCAATAGATACTGACCACTGCAGCAGAACACCAGACAAAAGCTGCAGTTTTGGAGATGCTCTGACCCAGTCATCAAGCCATCACAATTTGGCCCTTGCCAAACTTACGCTTGCCCATCTTTCCTACCTCTAACAAATCAAATATGAGGACAAAATGTTTACTTGCTGCCCACAAACAGGTGCCATGATAAAGAGATAATCAGTGGTTTTCACTTCACCTGACAGTGGTCATAAAGATATGCACCATATAGTCATTTTAACTTTTTTTTATGCCTGCCTGGCTTTAACTGTGGTTTGTCATTGATTGCTTTAGGTGTACTGTATCATAGGACTATAAACTAAGCTTATGGATACAAAGGTGATGGGTAGGTATGGCCTTAAAGAGAGGAATGTGGCAGGGCATATGGTGGTAGATTTTGCTAAAAGGATCTAAATGGCAGTGGTATATACATATTTTAAGAAGAAGGAGGATCATAGGGTGACATATAAGAGTGGAGGAAGGTGCACACAGGTGGACTATGTTCAATGTAGGAGATGCAACCTGAAGGATATTGGAGACTGTAAGGTGTTGGAAGAGGACAATGTGGCTAGACAGCATTGGATGGTGGTCTGTAGGATGGCTTTGGAGGTAAAGAAAAAAAGGAGGAGAAAAAAATAAGATGTCTGGAAAATAAAGGAGGAAGACTGTAGAGTAAGACTCAGGGAAGAGGTCAGACAGGGGCTCAGTGGTGGTAAAGAGGTGCAGAATGATTGGGCCACTATTGTTGAAGTGATAAGGGAGACAGCTAGAAAGGTACTTGGTGTGACATAAGGAAATATAATTGAAGACAAAGAGATGGTGGTGAAATAAGGAATTACAGGAAAGCAGTACAAGAAGATACAGTAGCAGGTAAAGAGGGATGTGGCTAAAGCAAAGTAAAGGGCATACAAGGACCTGTATGAGAAGTTGGACACTAAGGAAGGAGAAAAGGATTTGTACCGATTGGCCAGGCAGAGGGACCGTGCTGGGAAGGATGTGTTACAAGTTAGAGCAATAAAGGATGGAGATGGAAATGTGTTGACTAGCAAGGAGAGTGTGATGAAAAGGTGGACGGAGTATTTTGAGCATTAAGAAAATTAAAGAGAGAAGGTGGGATGATGTGGAGATAGTGAAGCAGGAAGTGAATAGGATTAGTAAGGAGGAAGTAAGAGCAGCGATTAAGAGGATGAAGAGTGGAAAGTCAGTAGGACCAGATGACATACCAATAGAAGTGTGGAGATGTTTAGAAGAGATGGCAGTGGAGTTTTTAACCAGATTGTTAAATAAGATTTTAGAGTGTTAGAGGATGCTTGAGGAATGGAGAAGGAGTGTGCTGGTACAGGTTTTTTTTAAATAAGGAAGATGTGCAGACCTGCAGTAACTACAGGGGAATGAAGTTTATCAGTCACACCATGAAGTTATTGGAAAGAGTAGTGGAAGCCAGGCTGGGAGAAGAGGTGACTATATGTGAGGAAGCCAAGGAAGAGCACCACTGATGGATTATTTGCTTTGAGAATGTTGATGGAGAAGTATCGAGAAGGTCAGAAGCAGTTGCATTGTGTGTTTGTGGATTAAGAGAAAGCGTATGAGAGGGTGCAGAGAAAGGAGTTGTGGTATTGTATTAGGAAGTAGGGTGAGCCAGAGAAGTATGTGAGGGTGGTGCAGGACATGTATGAGGACAGTGTGACAGCAGTGAAGTGTGCAGTAGGAACAACAGACTGGTTCAAGGTGTAGGTTGGACTGCATCAAAGATCGTCTCCGAGCCCTTTCCTGTTTGCAATGATTATGGACAGGTTGACAAACGAGGTCAGACAGGAGTCTCTGTGGACTATGATGTTTGGGGATGATATTGTTATTTGTGGTGAGATTAGGAAGCAGGTTGAGAAGTCAGTAGCAGTAAGACAGAGTACATGTGTGTGAATGAGAGGGCGGGTGGTGGAGTGGTGTGGTTGCAGGGAGAAGAGGTGGAGAAGGTGGATAAGTTTAAGTACCTGGGGTCAACAGTGCAAAGTAATGGAGAGTGTGTATTCAGGGTGGAGTGGGTGGAGAAGAGTGGCAGAAGTGATTTGTGATAGAAGGGTATCTGCACGAGTAAAAAGGAAAGTTTATAGGACTGTGGTAAGACCTGCTACGTTGTATGGTTTAAAGACAGTGGCATTGACTAAAATACAGGAGGTGGAGCTGGAGGTGGCAGAGTTGAAGATGTTGAGATTTTTATTGGAACTGACGAGGATGGACATGATTAGAAACAAATTTATTAGAGGGACCACACATGTAGGATATTTTGGAGAAAACGTGAGGGAGGTGCGATTGAGATGGTTTGGAGATGTGCAGAGGAGGGACATCGGGTATATCGGTAGGAGAATGCTGAGGATGGAGCTGCCAGGAAGGAGGAAAAGAGGAAGGCCAAGGAGGAGGTTTATGGATGTGGTGAGGGAAGACATTCAGGTATCTGATTTTGAAAAAGGCAGATGTAGAGGACGGGGGATTATGGAGACAGATGATCCGCTGTGGCTACCCCTAATATGAGAAGTTGAAAGAAGAAGAAGAAGAAGACTAAACATGCACCAGATTGTTGCTGGATGAGAAAATATTGCAGTATCAGATATTCACTATGCATTCAGTAATTTACACACTCCTAAGTACATACACAGATATCTCTCTTTGCAAAATCCCACATATTTAAGATCTAATAATAAAATAGTCTAATAATATAATACAATTATTTGCATTGTCTGATCTACATTGGGCCAAAAGCTTTGACCTCCATAACCCCACTTCAAAATCTAATCAACAACTTCCCAGGAGAGTGGAGGTTATTATTACAGCTAATAGAGGCTAAATGTGGAATCAGATGTACAATACGCTCACCTGATCTTATGATCAGATGTCCACAATCTTTTGTCCATATACTGTAGTGTAGCTTACTGCAGCTTCATTGACTTACTGAGTGGCACAAACCTGTTGTAATGCATCTATTCACATACTATACCAGACACCCTTTTTTTTTTCATTTTTGTGAATGCAAAAATCAAGCAAATGGGTTTGCAGATGCAAAAATCCTGCTTCTCTCTCTTAACTTGCCTCTTTTATTAACTGAGATTCAATTAAACTGTATGCTTTGTGATATTGCTCTATCAAACTGAGAAGAGGTGTTGCATTAAATGAAGCAATCCTTTATCCATTGCTTTATCTAATCGGTCACATATGATTTCTCTTATTGATTACACCACTATTTCATTCTCACTGGAATAGAAAGCAAATGGGTTCCACCAATTAAAATACAAAGGAGGGCATGCAGTAATAATAGCATGTATGGCCTTTAGTGGTTACATTTAAGTTGGTAAGAGGGAGCACAAAGCTGTGTAGCGAATTTAGCTTGCAAAAAGGGAAATACTTATGAGTAATTATAAAGGGTTATAATTAAACATAAATATTGAAATTAAGTTTTTGAATTAACGGTAATGGAATTAATGTTACAATTATTTGGTCTGTTCGTCCACCAAACAGACAGTATAATCTTTTATTAATTCTACAGAAGGGTTATCTTCCCGGCCAAGAAATACACAACCCCCCTTCACTTTATACCGTACAAGTAATTTAGCATGTAGCAAGATCAAAGTATGCAGTGATGTTGAAATGTGAGCGTATCTCAGAGACAATCACTTATGAACATACAGTGTTTAATGAATGGGACCACGCAACATAGAGCTGAACTACTCAAACATACATAAAAAGAAAGAGAAATTAAGAATATGTGGAGGGAGGAAGAGAAGGAATAAGAAGAAAGAGAGAGAAAGGAAGAAAAGTAATGTCAAGATTTTCTTCAAATTGACCACAACCTAAATCATCAAGAATCGAGACTCATCAAGAAATTCAAATTCACCATAATAAAGGGGCTCAAGCTAAATCACGCTTTTAAATAGTTGGTAAAACAGTTACCTGCATTGGCTTTGTTGTTAAACAAGAGTCTGGATGCGGTAGACAAAAGGAGATTCTAGAAGAGTCTGTTAGGAGGGAGTTAGATGTTCTGCCAGGTTCTCCTGAAGATCAGAGTAGTAGAAGTTCTTGGAGGTAAAGCTTGCCGGAAGATCTGTCTCAAAGGGTTTGAGTCCTATCTCAAAGAAAGGTTCTTGAGCCACGATTAGTGGGGGTTCAGGACATTTAAAAGGTCCCCTAGCCACATCCATCTTTGGTGAAATGTCCAATACCAGGCATTTACTTTTAGTTCAAGCCCCGGTATCGCCAAGCTGCCACTCTTGGGCCCTTGAGCAAGGCCCTTAACCCTCTATGCTCCGGGGGTCCCTTACGAGGGAAATATCAAGGTCCGTGACGTCGGAGTGACGTGGGGCCGCCTTCCCGTGGGCTCACCACCTGCAGGAGGGACCGTAAGGGACGGTGCTGTGAGGATTGGGCAACAGTCGAAGGCGGGGGCCTGCTTAGACTGCTGCCCCCGCGACCCGAATTACGGATAAGCGGGAGAAAATGAATGAATGAATGAATGAATACTTTTAGAGGATGGAACATTCTTTGTCATTTTTTTGTGACCTTTGTGGTTTTACGGTTGGTTTGGATAACATATTAAGTTTAACTCAAAGTGTATTAAAAACAGTACGGTACACTTAATGATCATATAACATGTACCATTATTTGATAAATAGAGAGCAGATCATTTTGATGTTAGGCATGAAAGAAAGAGACAACATTAAGGCAGAGATGCATTAATATACTGGGACATACGCCTTTAAAGTGTAACGTGTGTTAATACAGAATTATATTCTGTCATATAATATGCACCCTTGTTTGGAAAATAAAGAGCAGATAATTTTTATATCAATTTTGATATCAAGCATGAAAAGAAAAGACAGCATCACGGCAAAGATACATTAATATACCAGGACATAAACCTTTAAAGTGTAATTACAGTTGATACTAAGTTTATATGAAAAGGAGGAAATTCATACAACATATGCATGTCATACAGAATTTGGTATAAGTGTACACCGTGGGGCCCATTCTGTAATTGATTTGCAGGTGTTAAAGGCTAGAAGGAATGCATGGGACAGGTAATCTAACTGATACACATGATCCTACCCAGACGCTACAGTTGTTTAGTCTAATATGTCCAAGATTACAAAGTGATATAGCAAGACTAAAGATGTATAAAGGTCAGACATTAATTACACGTCATTTACACATAAATGGCCTTGGTGTAGTTTGTACATTGCTTTTGTAAGTTCATAACTTTTAAATGACAGATTTAACTGTTGTAATAGACAAATACTATAAAAGAGAGAATGGAAGGGAGAAATGAAGAGACGGAAAAACAGACTTGATTAAAAAAGGAAAAAATAAGCATTGGTGTACAAATGCATAAGCATTTGCTGAAAACCACAACAGTGACAAAAAAATTAATTGTTTACTGCAGTTGTGTCAGGGAGACTCCTGCTTCTCCTCCCGTGTGTGCCCCGCCCGCACTGAGCTCCTCACCTACTAATCATCCACACCTGACACTCATTCCGGGCATATATATATAGCGCATCTCACTGGCAGCCCGATGGCGCTCCCGACCACCTTTTCGGGCAAAGCAGCCGAATGCCGCGGCTTTCTTCTCCAGGTGAACTTATACATCGAGATGCAGCCACAGTGGTTCCTTTCCGATCGCTCTAAGGTGGCGTTCCTCATCTCCCTTCTCTCCGGGAGAGCATTGGCCTGGGCGCAGACGCTGTGGAGCACAGCAAGCCCCGTGGTAAATTCCTACGCGCAATTCACGAACCACTTTATGGAAGTATTTTGCGCCGCTTCCAGGGTCCTCACCACGGCCAATCAGCTGCTCAGCTTACGTCAGGGAGCTGATAACATCACCGACTATAGTCTTCGGTTTCACACTCCGGCGGCATCTAGTGGCTGGAATGAGACGGCACTCCTGAGTGTATATAGACTGGGGCTCGCTCCAGATATAAAACTCGCAATGGCGGTTCATGATGATACTGTGGGTTTGGAGGCTTTCATACAGAAATCCTTCGGGCTTTCCCAGCGTCTTGCCACTTGCCATCCAACCTCACTCCACACTAACAGCATGCCTGGACCCACTACTGCTCCAGAACCCGAATCCATGCAACTCGGTTCACAGAGGCTCTTTCTTTCCTTTCCGGAAGGAAAGAAACAGCCGCCTAGCCACCGGGAAGTTTCTATACTGCGGTAAACCGGGTCACGCCATCACCAGATGCCCCATACGCCCTTCCTGTCCTGTGGTGAGTACCGCATCTCACCCTTATCCAAGCTCACCATAACTCTCCTAACCCCCACTCTTTCTGTCTCCGTACTCGCACAGTCGACTCCAGCTCAGCAGGGAACTTCATCTCACAAGCCTGCCTTGACCGACTTCGGCTTCCCCGAGAGGGGGGTCCCACGAATTAGCAGTCCAAATGATCCAGGGACGTCCCCTGGGCCAGTACTGTGCACCTACAATCACCCTCCAAGTGGGGTTGTTTCACAAGGAGGAGATACGCTTTATGGTATTGGAGAACTCGATGGTCAGCATGATCCTAGGGAGACCTGGTTAACTCTACATGCTCCCAAGTGTTCCTGGGATCCCTGCGACATCCTGGAATGGAGTCCCCGTTGCAAGGAGCAGTGCCTTTCTCAGCTCCCCTCGTGTCTTCACGGCAAAGTCACAGTGGGCACCACCCGGGTGGAAGAGGCCACGACCACAACCCAGGTGGACATCCCCAAGGAATATCGGGGCTTTTCGGATGTGTTCTGTGCATGGGCCGCCACTCGTCTCCCCCCACATCGACCATGGGACTGCAGCACTGACTTACTCCCCGGAGCAAAGCTCCCCAAGGGTCGGGTATACCCTCTATCGGGTATACCCTCTATCCACTCCTGAACATCGGGCTATGGAGGAGTATGTCCAGCAGGCTCTCCATCAGAGTTTCATCACCCCTTCCTCTTCCCCTGCGGCATCAGGCTTCTTCTTTGTCGGAAAAAAGGACGGGGGCCTCCGGCCCTGTATTGACTACTGGCAGCTCGACGCTCAGATCGCACCACTCCCTTATCCTCTCTAAGGGAGGCCCAGGTGTTTTCAAAGCTGGATCTCTGAAGTGCCTACAACCTGGTGCATATCCAAAAGGGGACGAGTGGAAAACTGCATTCATCACGCCCTCAGGACATTATGAGTACAGGGTCATGCCGTACGGCCTCTCCATCTCTCCTGCAGTCTTCCAGGGTTTCATGAACGAGGTGTTCCGGCCGTACCTCCAGAAATTCATCATCATCTACAACTATACTTACTATACCTGAACCTCTCCAAGTGTGAGTTCCACCGTTCAAAGATCCACTTCTTGGGCTACGTCATCAGCTCGGATGGCATCCAGATGGACGAGGGGAAGGTAAAGGCAGTACAGAACTGGCCCATTCAGGAGCGCCAACGTTTCCTTGGTTTTGCCAATTTCTTTCGTCGGTTCATCCAGGGTTTCAGCAAGACGCGACCTTATCCAGTCGATTCACGAGGGACCCGGATCAGGTCACCCAGGCGAGAGACGAACGTTACAACTCGTCCAGACTCGCTATTGGTGGCCGAGAATGCACCAGGAGGTTGCACGCTACGTCCAGGGATGTCCAACCTGCGCCGTCTCTAACTTCCACGCCACCTTCCCATGGGCAAGCTAATGCCACTGCCTATCCCTCAACGTCCCTAGTCCCACCTAGGTATCGACTTTGTGACAGACTTACCGCGATTGGAAGGCCAAACCTGTGTCTTGGTGGCGGTGGATCGCTTCTCAAAGGCCTGTCGATTAATCCCCCTGAGGGGCCTACTCACCGCACTCGAAACAGCTGAGGCCCTCTTCCAGCACATATTCCGGAACTTTGGCCTTCCCGAAGAGATAGTATACGACCGCGGCCCCCAGTTCACGTCCCACGTATGGAAGGCGTTTTTTCCGACTATTGGGGGTGTCTGTCAATCTGACATCTGGCTACCATCCGCAGTCCAACGGCCAGGCGGAACAGAAGATCCAAGAGCTGAGTCGATACCTAAGGACTTACTGCTGTCGGGATCAGGCTGAGTGGTGCCGCTTCTTGCCATAAGCCGAGTACGCCCAGAACTCTACTACTACGCCAGGACGCCATTGCGTGCTAGGGTTCCAGCCGCCCCTGTTCCCCTGGTCTGACAAGCCCACCAACGTACCCGTGGTGGACCATTGGTTTCGGGAGAGCAATCGAGTCTGGGAATGAGCCCACACGCAGTTACAACGAGCCCTTCGAACACCTGCAGGCACGCCGACGCGAGACGTCTGCACTCCCCACTCTTCCGCCCTGGGGACCTCAAATGGCTGTCCACGAAGGACCTGAGGCTGGGACTCCCTTGTCGCAAGCTGAGTCCCCGGTTCATCGGGCCCTTCAAGATCACCAACCAGGTCAACAAGGTGTCCTACAGGCTGGAGCTGCCCTTGAGGTACCGCATACACCCCACGTTTCACGTGACCCTTCTATAACCCTGTGTCTCGCGGGGTATATATATATTTATATTATATATATATATATATATATATATATATATATATATATATATATATATATATATACCCCTCACTCACTCTCACTCACCGTCCGTTATTAATGACCCTATGCTTCGCCTCCGGTTAGACTCTACTTACAATCCTTCACTACGCTTTCCCTCTAGCGCATCACAGATTACCCGTCTACCCTTCTCCTTCTTCCCTGGATCTTGTGGACCTCGCTCCTCATGAGCGTACCACGGATATTGCCTTCACTGACTATTCTGAAAGTTGTGTGTGTTTAACGCTCTGCCTTCTCTCAAATTAAAACCCAACATGAACTGTACTCCGGCTTCCGCCTCCTTTCATTCGCCACATGACAAGTTGTTATTTGCTGGTTTTAGATTTAATGTTTGTTCTGCACTGTTTGAATCCATCACTACGCTACGATCAAGGTGATTGTGCAACCTGATGCTCACAGGTCACAACAGAACAGATCTACTGTGACTGTTTCGAAGTTAACAAACAAACAGTTTACACAATAGCACTTTATTATACTATTATAATATACATTATACTATTCATTATACCATTTTCGAATGATGAGGTTTATACATTTCCTTTCAAAAAATTGGACGCTGCCAGTCACTGGAGGGGTGACGTCATGACTAGGATGTATAAAACGCACATGGAGTTAAGATGGTGCCAGATTCTCTTTGCTCACGAAGCTCTCTGTGTGTATGTGTTGTAGAAAAAAGAAAAAAAATATGAAAAATTAAAGCAAGTAAGGAGGTTAATATGTTAGCCTTCTCCACAGCTTTTGCGGCTCACAGCTGAAAATGCCCTACCTAACTTTAAATGTTAACAGTTCCTGACAAAGATGTGCTACATAAACAATTTAGATATCTTTGGAAAGAAGATACTTGAGCTTTACTTTTTTACTGAATGAATGGCTGACCATTAAAGGCTATTGTTATACGTTTGGCTATTGATACTGATTTGGCATTCATATTGATGGACAGCTAGATGGACAAGCTATTGTTTTACAGTCATGGCCATTCATATTGATGTCCGCCTATTCCGTTCTCGACAATTCACACACACACACACACAGACACACACACACACACACACACACACACACACACACACACACACACACACACTTACTTTTCAAGCATTACTCTTATAAAAACAAGTGTACAATAAAACGTATAACATCGTATAAAATTGTAAAGGGAGATACAGTGCCTTGCGAAAGTATTCGGCCCCCTTGAACTTTGCGACCTTTTGCCACATTTCAGGCTTCAAACATAAAGATATAAAACTGTAATTTTTTGTGAAGAATCAACAACAAGTGGGACACAATCATGAAGTGGAATGAAATTTATTGGATATCTCAAACTTTTTTAACAAATAAAAAACTGAAAAATTGGGCGTGCAAAATTATTCAGCCCCTTTACTTTCAGTGCAGCAAACTCTCTCCAGAAGTTCAGTGAGGATCTTTGAATGATCCAATGTTGACCTAAATGACTAATGATGATAAATAGAATCCACCTGTGTGTAATCAAGTCTCCGTATAAATGCACCTGCACTTTGATAGTCTCAGAAGTCCGTTTAAAGTGCAGAGAGCATCATGAAGAACAAGGAACACACCAGGCAGGTCCGAGATACTGTTGTGGAGAAGTTTAAAGCCGGATTTGGATACAAAAAGATTTCCCAAGCTTTAAACATCCCAAGGAGCACTGTGCAAGCGATAATATTGAAATGGAAGGAGTATCAGACCACTGCAAATCTACCAAGACCTGGCCGTCCCTCTAAACTTTCAGCTCATACAAGGAGAAGACTAATCAGAGATGCAGACAAGAGGCCCATGATCACTCTGGATGAACTGCAGAGATCTACAGCTGAGGTGGGAGACTCTTTCCATAGGACAACAATCAGTCGTATACTGCACAAATCTGGCCTTTATGGAAGAGTGGCAAGAAGAAAGCCATTACTTAAAGATATCCATAAAAAGTGTCGTTTAAAGTTTGCCACAAGCCACCTGGGAGACACACCAAACATGTGGAAGAAGGTGCTCTGGTCAGATGAAACCAAAATCTAACTTTTTGGCAACAATGCAAAACGTTATGTTTGGCGTAAAAGCAACACAGCTCATCACCCTGAACACACCATCCCCACTGTCAAACATGGTGGTGGCAGCATCATGGTTTGGGCCTGCTTTTCTTCAGCAGGGACAGGGAAGATGGTTAAAATTGATGGGAAGATGGATGGAGCCAAATACAGGACCATTCTGGAAGAAAACCTGATGGAGTCTGCAAAAGACCTGAGACTGGGACGGAGATTTGTCTTCCAACAAGACAATGATCCAAAACATAAAGCAAAATCTACAATGGAATGGTTCACAAATAAACATATCCAGGTGTTAGAATGGCCAAGTCAAAGTCCAGACCTGAATCCAATCGAGAATCTGTGGAAAGAACTGAAAACTGCTGTTTACAAATGCTCTCCATCCAACCTCACTGAGCTCGAGCTGTTTTGCAAGGAGGA
This sequence comes from Silurus glanis, assembly GCA_014706435.1. NCBI lineage: Eukaryota > Metazoa > Chordata > Actinopteri > Siluriformes > Siluridae > Silurus > Silurus glanis. The sequence goes on from JAAIIK010000165.1 coordinate 483,932, forward strand.
ATGGGCAAAGATTTCAGTCTCTCGATGTGCAAAACTGATAGAGACATACCCCAAGCAACTTACAGCTGTAATCGCAGCAAAAGGTGGTGCTACAAAGTATTAACTTAAGGGGGCTGAATAATTTTGCACGCCCAATTTTTCAGTTTTTTATTTGTTAAAAAAGTTTTAAATATCCAATAAATTTCGTTCCACTTCATGATTGTGTCCCACTTGTTGTTGATTCTTCACAAAAAATTACAGTTTTATATCTTTATGTTTGAAGCCTGAAATGTGGCAAAAGGTCGCAAGGTTCAAGGGAGCCGAATACTTTCGCAAGGCACTGTATATTGTAACTTACAGATGTAAAATAGGCTCAGATTATCCATCTCCATGCAGAACTATTTATTTAAATGTAAATTTTTTTATTTTTTTTTCCAGTTTTTTTTTTATGTAAACAAATCTCAGTTAGCACAAGCTGGAAACAAGCTGTTTGTGCAAAATTGAGAGCTGCATGTACTTCCTTGTTAGTCACTGTGCACGTGTGTTGCTTTGACCAATAATAGTTTCTAAAGAGTAATAAAATTAGAACTCCCCCACATGGGGAATAAAATCCTCCCGTATATCGTTACAATCCTGCACTCATTGGCTACATCTTCCATCAATCATTTTGTTTCCATAACGCTACTGGCTGGTCAAAAAAGGTGGTGCATAATAAAAACATTGACACCTGCCTATAGAATGTATATATAAAATATTCAGTGGTGCTCGGACTGAGGACTGTCATCTTTAACAGGAAGGCTTAGATGAAGAAGTCCTGACACAGGACTTTCTGGGGATCCGGCCGTGAAGGGGCACATTGCCCCGGCCCTCCAGGGACCTGGTCTGTTAACCCATGGTGCTTCAGGGCACAGCCCTGGCTCTAGGCATACCGGTGGTCAGTCTTGAGAGACTGATACCCTTAAGGCACTTTCTGGCTGCTTGGAAAGCTCTTCCAGATGTGTCTAAGATGGTCCTGTGCACTGTAGAGTGAGCTTACTCGATTCAGTTCGAGTCTCCTCTGCCCCATTTTTATGGAATCCTTCCCACCCTTGTCGAAAACCAACAGGCTCTGGTCTCTGGTACTCTGTTCATCACTGATATAGGACATTCGCTTACATATGTAACTCTAGTTCTCTGAGGGAATGAGAAGCTGCATCTCTTAGCCACACTTCCAGCGTCCCTGCAGCGCTTCCGTCTCCTTTACAGAAGCTGGCCCTGGCTTCATTCCATGTGCGTTTTATACTTCCTGGTCGTGACATCACTCTGCCGATGATGACCAGCGTCCAATTTTTGACTGATTACACACATTATTTCATAGTGTAAACACTAGGGCGCGTTCCCAAAGCATTGTGACACAGCGTCTCGTTCCCTCAGAGAACTTGGTTTACAGACGTAACCTAGAGACGTAACCTACTTTTCATGTGCTCGTGCATCACTGTGGTACTTCTATATCAAACAAGCTTTGCATAACTTGTAGGTTATTGTTTAATTTAATGTATTTAATATAAAATGCTCCTATGCCTTGTATGACTTCGGGCACACACTTTTTCCTGCTGCCGGTTGACCTGTACTCTGTGCTATTTTGCAAGTGGATGTGTTATCTCATCATCAATAACCCATAACTTATGCAGCCCAAATAATCGATAACAGCATTCATTGACAACAAATTTCTTTATCGAATTATTTTCAATTTTTTTATTGATTAGTTGTTGCAGCCCTAGAAGCAACAGTTCATTAATTCAAATGTATAAAAAAAAATAGAGGTCAGAAGAGAATAGTTAGAACTGACCAAAACTGTATAGAGCTTTTAGGAAAATATTATTAAAATTTTAAAACAGTAAAAAAAAAAAAAACTTTTCTGTAACCAATTTTACTTTTTCCAGTTTGCATTTCCTTAGGAGTATATTCTGAAAAGTCTGGGCATGAAGTAGGAATACACCCTGAACACACTAGCATGCTTTTTGCAAGGTAGTAAACACACAGGCACATGAGGAGAACATACAAAAAAAATTATAAATAAAAAGAATTCAGTGCAGGATCGAACTACAGACCCTGAAGCTAAAGCATCAACAGTACACATCACTTGTCATGAAAGACATCCACGGGTGTCATGGTTCTCTATGAAAACATCCCTTAGGTAAAATGTTATACTAAATAAATCCCCATCAGATTGATATGATAAACCTGGAGGATTCCAGGTCTAAAACTTGGCTTTATTTGAGATGTTAGTTATCGATTGACATGCTGTGTTCTCACATGTACTTTAAGACTGTCAAATCCCACATCAGACACTGATCCCAATAGCAGCTTACATGCATGCGTTACACATTTGAATGCTAAAAAAAGCATCATAAAAATTTATCACTGACAGGCAGCTAGTGGGATGTTGGGCTCATGTCACCTGAAATTATCTACCCAGCAGCTCCTGAAGGCCTTCTTCACAGAAAGTGAGAGAGATATAGCACAACAAAAAAAAACAAACAAAAAAAACCACCATAAGGCTCACCATTTTAAGCTATTCATGTATATAACGTTGACAGGTCTGTGGGGAAGTCATCTTTCTTTCATTTTCTCCTCTTTCTCCTCTCAACCAGTGAGGACTGAAGCGAATCTGTCCGAGTGTGTTTTGAAGTTGCAGGTAAGATGGTGAAATTATCTGCTTGGGCTGCACTGCATGAGCAGGAATTCCCAGTAGTGGTAAATATGAGACACCCATGTCAATTGTTTGTTTGCATTGAGCGTAGCTTCAGGCAGTACGAGTGCACCTCGGGAAGAGGCAGCCACTCATCACAACCTGTAAACAACTGCCATGAGGGTTGCCAACTTATTGTAGCAGAGCACTTTTAAGAAAAGTAAAGTGATGTCATGGAAATACTGAGTGACTTTTTGTACACAATAAATTACAAATAGCTGAGTTAATAACACTAAAATGTGCACAGGGACATTGGAGGAAACAGCATCTTACAAGGACAGAATTTTTCCATGCATAGAGATATGAAATTACTTAAAATGTGCTGTGAAGTGAAGCAGATAAATGCTTGGCCAGCTTATCCTTCAAATCTGAAAAGGACATTGTATTAACAAAAAAAAGTCATTTTATTTAACAAAGGAATCTGGCAAATTAAAAGTGTGATAAAAAAAAAAAAAAAAAAAACTACAACTCTCCCAGAAATTACAATTTCATGACCCTGATCGTCTGTCCTCATTTCACCTATCTTTGGTTTATTTTTTAGCATCTGAATACATAATAAATCAATAAAAAATTAAAAAGATTTCTGGTAGAAGGTGCTAAATCAAGTGTTATTTTATAGGCTTCCAACCTCTAAAAAAATGAAAGGTGTATATAGTTACATTTAATAGAATGTTTCAATTCCAGCAAATGATTTAATATGATAAGTATAAGAACTATAAGGGCTATTCATGCAGTGATATAATAGCAATATGTTAAACTCCTAGTAGATGTTTATTTTTCTCCTTGCCTTATTCTCCCTCGTATATCATTTCAGTAGTATTTTAATTTTTTCTTTCAAATTGCTCCTTGCTTTTATGTTACTGTGTATTGTATTTAAAAGCAAAAACTATGCTATTTCCTCCTTCCAGCTGGATTTTATATAAATATGTTTTTCAGGGATAAAGGCAAGTACTTGTGTTTAAAGGTGGTGGTTTAAGACACTAAAGCAAAAACAACATCTCAGATGCTATCACACACACACACACACACACACACACACACAAAGAATATGCCTCAGACTGATAACCTATATGCAGCTGATTTGTGTATGAATGGCAAACCTAGGGAATCAACTATAGTATGTACATAACCTCTCTCTGAATACTCCTAAATTTACATGTGCAAATAAAGATGAGATGTTTGGATTTAACATGACCAATCTGATTCTAGCCCTTGATTAGTGTACCAGTAATTCTGAGTACTAAGGATAAGGATTGTTTCATGTACCTTAATAAAAGACTTATAATATCAAGTAATATTACAAATTATAAAGTAAATTTAATTTGACCTTTAATATGTATGTAAATTTAGCGAAAAATATTGAAACTCATTTAAGGTCTTTGTTAGTCTAACAGAGTTTTCATTAGTCTAACAGAGTTGTTAGTCTAAAGTGCTGTTCGATTTTTGTCCTTCAGCTCTCCGGGCATCCTGACAAAAAACCCATAGAGTTTTAAAATGATGTTCTTCCCTGAAGAGAAAACTCACCCTACACAGAATTAGCAGAAGACTAAAGCTCTGTGAATTTCTGCGTAACTTCACTAAAACTACAGTATACAGTATGACAATTTTATGCAATTTCCTGGAGTCCTACAGTGTTCCAGCTGAGCGTTTCATCCATTGTCTCTCTTATTATTATTTTATAAAAATAGCAAACAACCACTTGCCAATTGCAATTAACTTAATTTTAATTTACATTTATTAAATAAGTTAACATTATTTTATTTTATTTTGTTTTCATTTTGACTTTGCATAGTTTGCCACTACATTTTCAAGATAGAAACTGTGCAGTTCTTTTTGCCTAAAATAAAATTTACAACCAGTTTCCAGGGGAACAGACCTAAAAAGACAACTGAAAATAAAGAGCTGCAGAAGCAAAGACTAGGAATAGCCTAGGAAGTTAGCTCACTAGTTGTTAACTCCCTTACGCAGTGCTGTATCAGCGTCACATAGAGCGCACTGTTCTCTTCAGGTAATTGGGTGTCTGTATGGTGCCATGGCATTCCAGGAATAATCTAAAGCCTTCACAATGAGCACCAGTGCAATTCACAGTAGCACTGCATCAGTCCAAATAGCAGGGTAGCTTGGAACACTTTTTTCTTTCCAAAATCTTACTTTAATTCATTTCTCCATTCTTAATTTTACCAGTGCCATTTATCACACATGTTGCTCTCTATAAACAACACAAAGTTCTTAATTCGGTTATGTAGTCGTATGTGGCAGTGGAAGTTAGTGGAAAAATATTCATCCAAGGAACCCATTTTGTCATGGCCTTATAGATTTGGATTAACCTCATTCACCACTTACTAGTTTCCTTGAGTTTATCTGATGAAATGTGTGTAATTTGCAGGTCTAAAATAGAAATAGTGTGCATAGATAGAGCTTTATGCACAGGAAAGGCTTCATTTTCTGCGTGCTACATATTTTGCAGCAAAGATTCCCACTTTCAGACACCATTATTTGAATTTTTAAGGGAAAAATATTTTGTGTACAGACTATTCATTTTGATCTTGCAACACAACTCAAGCAAAATATATTCTGCTCTGAGTGAAGAAAGTAAAGGCAACATGATTCATCCACTTTAGTAGGATTATGGGTGAGGTACTGTGTGACAAGCATACTAGCCAGTTTTCAGAAACTTGTCACCAAGTAAAAAAGACTGTTTCAATAGAAAACCTGTAGCCCACTTTTATGTGGACTACTATTTAACATCCCAGCAAAGCTTCACTATTCACAAACTGTCACTTCTGAACAAGCCATTAAAAACTAAAGTGATGAGTAAATCATATTAAACACTAGTCTGTGTTTGCATAGAATTCTCACTGTATTTTAATTTAACTTTTTTTTTTTTCCTCAATCGTCCATTTAGAAGCGGAAGGTTGTCTTTGTATAATGATATAATTTAATTTGTACTCATTCTCTTGAGTTAGTGGATATGAATAGATTTTTATGTATGGGAAACTTGAAACTTAAATGTTAATTGTTGAAAATCTCATTGCAGGTTACACAGTGAAAAGCAACTGGAGAGATGCTGAGAAATAAGACCATGATTATTAAACAAACAAGAGGAAACAAACAGGAAACCCCATAACTTGTGGCATTAATGGCATGTTTTTTTTTTTTGTTTGTTTTTTTTGTGTGTACAACACATGCTAGGTGTAATTAGCAGAAACATAATTACTTTATTTTTCCTTATCACTGATGCAAAGCGTTTAGATCTGCAGCCTAATAGAAAGATCCCCCCTTGATAATAGGGGAGAGATTTATTTAATTTGACTTCCTCCTGCAGTAGCTAAAATTAATTACGTCGCTGTTGAGTTAAATATACTACACTGCTTCTACTGTGAGAACAACATTCAGCAGGTTGCTAAAATCTGTGTAATAAAATGTATATAGGGCAACTTGTCCTGAGATCATATAATTGCAAAAATTCTCACCCATAATAAATAATGAAATTCTGACAAGGGTTGAGAATTTTTCTTTTGTTTCACTTTCAAAAGCATCCACTTTTTATTGTTAAATAGTCATGTGATAGAACCTTTTCATTAATTAGCAAATAACACTTTCCTTGTCAATTATGCAGTGTGAAATTTTATTAATTATTGTCACTTCTAAAAATAAAAAAATCGGGTAAAATTCACAATGTGAATGATGGGTAAGCAGATATGATTCATAGAAGCTACTAAGGAACAATGAAATGGAAAGTGTATGAAGTTCCTAGGAAAAAAAATAAAGAAAATGAGGGTAAAAAAAAACCGACCAATAAAATGACAGTGGGCTGTGTGTGAAAGGATCTCTTTACAAAGGCAATATGCCAGTGCTTTCAATAACTCTTCCACAAGAAGAGAGACTCATTTAAACTAACAATGGCAATTTATTTAAAAAGAATTCATGCAAAATTCTTGCATAAAAAACATTGCAGTTTCGGTGCGCCTGGAGACAACTCTATCATCGGCGATTTTATCTAAAGCAGTTTGACCCTTATATACAGTATAAAATTCAGTGTGACTCTTGACACGGAAGCCCATTTTCATACTTTGGGTACATTCTAGGTTACACAAAGTATGATCTTCCCTTCTGCTTGTGAGAGTGACTCAAGATTTAGCAATACAAGTTGATGAGCTAGTACTGCTTGCATTTTTGGATCAATATCAAAGTATTAGTGCAGCCCTTCTGCAAATCAAATTCATGCATTTTTGAGAAAACATTCAAAAGACTAGTGGTTTATAGCAAATTAATCCATTTAAAAATCTAATTATATGCAGTGTGTAGAAGATCACACTGTGCCTGAAATGTCAAGAAATATAAAAAGGCACTTTCAGGTTAACATCCTTTCAGTCCAGTGAAGATTGTTGAATCTCCTGCTAGAAGTGCTGGCACTTTCCATTGCTCATAAGGAAGAAAGCAGGTCAGTGCTAATTAGCCAATGTCATCAGCTGACATTCTAATCACATGGTTAGAGTAATTACCCTAGTTAAAGATTTCTCAGCAAATCACTGTGACATGACGTGGATCGGGCTCTGAAGAGAGGCTCTTTAAATACATTTGGATGTCTCGTCACTGAAGTTCCTTCTTTTTTTTTCCCACTTTTCAGCCCCCTGAGGGCATTGTCATTTGAGGACACATCAATGAGATTCACTCTGTAAAAGTTCCTGTCTTAGTTTAGTTCCAAAGGTTATTAGCTTGTTGTTAGCATTATGTTTCTTTTCGGCTCTTCTCTCCGTTCAATGAGGTTTAGGCCACTGGACTGGGGTGGACATGTCAACTGCTTGATTCTATATTTATTGCTTATTATCTTAAAGGTTTGGATCATTGGTCTGCTGGAAAATCAAACCAAGAAGTAGCTTTTTGGATTATGTATCCAGATAAAAAAAAAAAAAAAAAAAACAACAACTATGGTACTTCATGGAACAGTTACAGTGATGACGTAAAAACTTCTCTAGGTTTTGTATGTAACCCTGGTTCCCTGAAGGAATGAGACGCTGTGTCAACAACGTTTTGGGAATGCTTCCACATTGTTCATGCTCTGAATCACACGTGTAATCTGTCCAAAGCAGAGGCGCATCGTCACCGGCGGGGTGACGGCATGGACAGAAAGCTATAAAACACGCATATATATATATATATATATATATATATATAT
>JAAIIK010000165.1:491920-515617 GCA_014706435.1 Silurus glanis
ATATATATATATATATATAAATAATCTTTATACATAATTTATACATTTATAAAATACATTTTATATATATATAATATATAACAGCACAAGTTGATAATGTGCATTTGATCAAATGTTCTGAAGCACAAGGTTATGATGCGATGTGTGTTATGTGTAGGCTTTGCTAAAAAGCTACGTTTTTTTTATCTGCACTTAAACTGGGAGAGTGTGTCTGAGCTACGAACACTGTCAGGAAGACTATTCCAAAGTTTAGGAGCTAAATGTAAAAAATGCTCTACCACCTTTAGTGGACTTTGCTATTCTAGGAACTACTAGAAATCCAGAGTTTTGAGATCTCAGGGAGCGTGACAGATTGTAGCGTGTTAGAAGACTGGAAAGATAATTGGGAGCTAAACCATTTAGTGTTTTTTTAAGTAAGAAGCAGTAGTTTGTATTCGATTCAAAACTTAACAGGAAGCCAGTGTAGGGATGATAAGATTGGGATTATATGGTCATATTTTCTTGACCTTGTAAGAACTCTTGCTGCCGCATTCTGAACTAACTGAAGCTTGTTTATTAATGATGCAGGACATCCACCTAGTAATGCATTACAATAGTCTTTTCTGGAAGTCATGAACGCATGGACGAGCTTCTCTGCATCAGATATAGATAACGTTTCTTAGCTTAGCAATATTTCTAAGGTGGAAGAAGGCTGTTTTTGTAACATGGTTGATATGATATTTCAAAAGACAAGTTGCTGTCTAAAATAACTTCCAGGTCTTTTACTGTTGAACTAGTAGTTACAGAACATCTGTCTAAAAGCAGATTGAAATGCTGGAGCTTCTGTTTACTGGTTTTTGGGCCGATGAGCAAAATCTCTGTCTTATCAGAATTTAATAATAGAAAGTTATGAGTCATCAAGTCTTTTAATTCTTTAACACACTCAGTTATCCAAGCCAATTAAGCTGTATCATCTGGTTTCGATGAGATATATAGCTGGGTATCATCAGCGTAACAGTGGAAGCTAATCCCATGCCTTCTAATAATATTTCCTAAGGGAAGCATGTATATTGTGAAAAGCAGGGGTCCTAGAACTGAACCTTGTGGCACACCATAATTTACTAGCATTAGCCTGGATAACTCTCCATTTAAGTCTACAAAATGGTAACAATCAGACAGGTAGGATTTAAACCAGCTTAATGCCTGTCCCTGAATGCCGATGTAATTTTGTAAGCAATCTAGGAGAAGATCATAATCTATAGTGTCGAATTCAGCACTAAGATCTAGTAAAACTAGCAGAGAGATGTAGCCTTAGTCTGAAGCTAAAAACAGGTCATTAGTGATTTTAACTAGAGCAGTTTCTGTACTATGATAGGGCCTAAAACCTGACTGAAACTCTTCAAAGATATTGTTCTCTTGTATGTAGCAACATAACTGGGCAGAGACAATCTTTTCTAAAATCTTAGACATAAATGAGAGATTTGAAATGGGTCTGTAATTTGATAGTGTGTTTGGATCCAAATTAGGTTTCTTAATGAGGGGCTTAATAACGGCTAACTTGGGAGGTTTTGGGACGTGACCTAAAGATAGTAAGGAGTTAATATTATTCAGAAGAGGCTCACCAGCTGTATGTAACACTTCCTTCAATAGTTAAGTTGGAATGGGATTTAACTGACATGTTGTTGATTTAGCTTTGATAATAACAACATACAGTTTTTCTCCATTTTCTTTCCAGATTACAGACTGTTCTCTTGAGGGCATGCGTATGACTACCATACCATGGTGCAGGTGTTTTTTCTCTAACCTTTTTTAACCGGATGGGGGCAACAGTGTCTAATGTGCTAGTGAGAATAGTGGCTATGTTGTTAGCCACTTCATCAAGATTATTAGCATTTATGGGTTTAGTGAGAAATTGAGATAAATCAGGCAGGTTATTTATGAATCTGTCCTTAGTGGTCGAACAATAGTCCTACTAGGTCAATAACGTGGTGAAACATGGCTAAAATGCTATACTGGATGTGTGTACAATATGGGGTAATGGTCTGTGATTTCATCACTTTGAGGTAAAATGTTTATATCAGTGACGTCTGCTCCGTGGGATATTATTAAGTCTGTGTGTTGTTAAAATGATGAGTTGGTCTGGGGATGTTTCGTTTAACCCCAAAAGAGTTTAATAAGTCCACAAATAATAGTCTTAGGGCACCGTTTGCATCATCTACATGAATATTAAAATCTTCTACAAGCAGCACTTGATCAAAATTGATCAAGAAAACGAGCAAACGGAAAATCAGTGTGGGGCCCTGGGGGTCTGTACACGGTGACCAGAGCGAAAGATAGTAGGGGTTTTCAATGTATGTCTGAAAGTACAACTTTAAGAACGAGCACTTCAAATTATTTAAAACTGAATCCTAATTTTTGACTAACATTAAGAAGGGCACTATAAATGGTTGCTACACCACCCCCACGACCAGTCTGACTTGGCTCATGCTCATGCATATAAGCATATCCTGACAGTGTCGACTCGTTTAGACTCATATAATCATCTGGTTTAATCCAGGTCTCAGTGAGACAGAGTGCATCGAGATTATTATCTGTGATCATCTCATTTACAATGAGTGCTTCGGGTGCAAGTGATCTAATGTTTAAAAGACCAAACTTTTGAAGGTCTGTGATCCATAGTCTTCACGGCCACCGAGGGGCCACCAGGAGGAACGTCTGTACCATGGAGAGTTCACAGACTCCTCTGATGGTTGATATAGGAGACCACCAATGTGTTGTCCATACAGACCAGAACATGGCAGTTCCTTAGGTCTGGTTATAGTTTTTCAGAGCCAGAAGCACGGCTAGCATCTCCAGGCAGTTGAAGTGCCAAGTGAGATGGAGTCCACTTGGGCGGAGTGGCCACTAATGACTGTGCCCCAACCCATGAGGGAAACGCACAGGGCCCTGAGACAGGAACACAGAATTTCTTCACACATCTAAGGCCCAAAGAGATCGCCATAAGACCTTAATGATGCAGAGTGGGTTGCCCTTCCGGGAGAACCCTCTGTCTCTGAGCCACCACTGGAGGGGTCTCATGAGGCCAAGTGGAATCATGTTGGATGCCGTTGCCATCAGTCCCTGCAGTCTCTGGAACTGCTTCACAGTGAGTAACTGGCCTTCTCTCACTCTCTTCACTGCCGTGAGGATTGACTCATTCTAAGTGGGGGACAGTTGTGCCCACATAATGATCGAATCCCACACTACGCCCAAGCAGGTGGTTCTCTGTACTGGAAAAAGCACACTCTTCTTGGTGTTTAGTCTAATCCCCAGCTCCTTCATACAGGCGAGAATGACATCTTGATGCCGGACCACCAGAAGCTCTGATTGAGCTAATATCAACCCCCCAGCCAAGACCCCACAACTGTAATGGTCTCTGAGCTAAAGCTCTCTTATTGAAGATGATGGCCCTCAGCTCCTTCGACTCCCTGGGCTTCAGATTGGAGCGCTGCCTGAAGCCGCTGGCCAGAAGTGTCAGAGTGGTGACGATCTGTTTCTGGGCTTCACGGTGCCCGCTTGTACTAGGCTGGGGCTGCGCCAGTACCAGTGGAAGCAGCGAGAGTGGTAGCGCTAGAATGCTGTTAACGGCTTTTTAGCCTCCTGAAACCTGTTGACAAACGCACTCATAATCGGCGAACAGGCCAGAGAAAGCCATCGAGGCATCCAACGGGAAAGCCCTGTTGGGAATGTCTGACAGGGTGAGCCACAGATGGCTTTCTGTGGCTACTAAGGCTGACATGGACTGACCAACAGCTTAAGCTGTTTCTATAGTAGCTTTAGCTGTTTCTAGCTCTTAGGAGCTAGGTTGGTAGAGTGACGAGCTACTGGATATCATCATCCCCAGGGTTTACTCCCTTATCCAACTCCTGCAGCAGGTCAGCCTGGTATGCCTGCAATACGTTCATGGTGTGCAGGCAGCCAGCAGCCTGACCTGCTGCTGTGTAAGCTTTGCCCACTAATGCTTAAGTGGATTGCATGGGCTACTTTAGAGACGATGCTGCACATTGGGAGAGATAGGCATCACCCCATAACTGCTCTCTTTTAACGTCACTATGTTAGTGCAAAGGGGGGTATTAGGGGTGAAGTGGCAGGCCGAATATGGGCTGCTCCAGGATCTGGACACCTCAATGTGCAGATCCGGAAAACTGGGCAGACCTGTGGCGGTAGTGCAGAGGGGCACAGAAAGCATTCGTCCAGCTTACTAGGCAGACGCTGCTTCTGCTTCTCGTCTGGCCAAGCTAATTCCAGCTTTGACACAGCATGACTCACCACCTTCAGGAGCTCCTCGTACAGGATTGGCTGGGAGTGTCAGCAGGCTCACTAGTCTTCATGCCCTTCATGAAGATAGGTTGAATGCAGTGCTCCCTCCACTGGAGAAACAAACCGCAAATTACGTGCTTCTGAACACAGAGAGAGGGCGCTGGATCCAGCAGGTGAGGCGGGAGAAAGGGACAAGCCCATCTCCAAGCCATCCACCAGATCCACCTGCAAGCCCCACAACCTCCGATCCCACCTTGTCTCAGCAACAGCGGTGCCAGAGCGGCAACAAGGGACAGCACCGAATGGACATGTAAATAGTGGACTTCCTCGAGAGCTCCTCTTCCAAGCAAGCTACGCACACCTGGAAAGAGCACTTGCTTTTATATTCCATTCTTTTTTTTTTCATATTTTCTTTTCTTATTTATTCTCTCACACAGACACACACAGAGCACTTACTGAACAAACAGAAGCTAGTGCATGTGCGTTTTATAGCTTCCTGGTCATGACATCGCTCCTCTCCATTGGAAAGATTACGCACGTGATTTCCAAAGCATTGTTGACACATCTTGAGTTCCTGAAAGGGAACGGCAAGCAATTACATTTGTGATTATAGGAAAGAAAATTCCTTTGTCTGGCATATCGTCTAGATTGTTTGTGTTATGGTATCTTAAGTCCCTCTAGTACAAAAACGCTGCGTAAGACAACACAGAGTTAAATAATATTACACCGAAATAAATAAGACATAAGCAAATTTACACACAGGACCGCATAAAGTGCACATGTCAAGTCAAGACAAGTCCAGAAGCTTTTTATTGTCATTTCAATCATATATAGCTGACACACTACACAGTAAAATGAGACAATGTTCCTCCAGAATCCTGGTGCTACATAAATCAGCATAAAGCTACATAACAGAAAACATCTCTAGGTTATGTATTTAAACCTAGTTCCCTGAGGGAACGAGGCGCTGCTTCGGAACGCTTTGGGAACGCGACTGCGTTGTCCATGCTCTGAGTAATGAGTCTAATCAGTCAAAATTGAAGACAGGCTGTGATGTCATGACCAGGGAGTATAAAGTGCACCTGGAGAGAAGAAGCTACAGCTTCTTTAACCGTGAAGAAAGTGCTAAAGGGGCACCGGAGGTGTGGCTAGAGACGCAGCATCTCATTCCCTCAGGAAACTATGGTTACATACGGAACCTAGAGACGTTTCCTTTCAGGAACTTGAGCTGCGTCGGAACGCTTTGGGAACGAGAGTCCAATAACACCACACCGACCAGTCCCTGACTACTGTGAATGAGCACAACTGAGTTGAAGGACAGAGGTGCCAGGAATGGTACAGGGGGCACGGTTGTAAAACCTGGTAAAGGTGAGCAGAGTGGACCACCCCACAGCGTCACAGAGGTCTTGGAGGGACACTTTAGAGGACCAAGCCTTAGAGGCTGCCACACTCTGGGTCAAGAGAGCTATAATCCGAATGGAGTGGGAAAACCAGAGGATCCGTAAGAAGACGCGATAGCGTCAATAACCCACCTGCTGAACGTCTGCTTATGAGCAGGAAGGCCTCTCCTCGGAGGTGCTGTAGCAGATGAAAATTTGTTACGACTTTCTTCAGAGACTCGTATGGAGGATGTAACAGTTCAGCACTTGGACTGGGCACAGCCAGTTCAACCTCTCCTGGTCTGGGGTCAGGAATGGAGGAGGGTTGAATGTCTAGAGCCTGACAGGTCGTGGGACGACCGAGGGCACCTTTGGGATGCCTCAGGAATGAGTCTCTGCTCAGTGAATGCCCGGACACGGGGGCATGATACACCGAACACATAGACATTAATGGTGGACGGAGCCAACCCTTTTATGAACTGCTCCTGCAGAAACTCCAGCACTGAACCAACCAGGCAGTGGACTGGGTCTAATCAGTGCCGAGAGCACCATGCAGTGAACAGATGCCATCTCGCAGCATACGACCTCCTCGTGGAGGGAGCTCTGGATTGGAGAAAGGTCTCTACCACCTCGGTGGAGTGACCCCCGCAGGGCTACCAGGAGGAGACGGACTCCGTCCCGGTGAATTCTCTCCAAAACTCCCGGAAACAGCGTGACGGGGGGGGGGGGGGGGGGGGGGGGGGGGGGGGGGGGGAAGGGGTCCAGACGCAGCCTTTGCCACGGTTGCGCCACAGCATCCAGTCCCAACGGGGCTGGTGGATATAGGGAGAACCATAGGGCTTTTGCCAAAATCTCCAAAAAATGCTCCACCACCTGGGGGTGGAGGCGCCACTCCCCGGGCTTGGACTCCTGTCTCAACAGGGTGTCCGCTGCCTCATTCAAGTGGCCCGAGACATAAGCTGCTCTAAAGAAGAGGAGCTTCCCCCGGGCTCACAGGAGGATCTGGCATGCCATGTACAGGGGCGCGAACGCAGACCCCCCTGGTGGTTGATATACGAGATCACCAAGGTGTTGTCCGAGCGGACCGACACGTGATGGCGTTTAAAGTCCGGGAGGAAGTACATCAAAGCCAGAAGCACGGACAGCATTTTTTAGGGAATTTATGTGCCACCTCAGATGGACACTCTCCCAAAGACCTTGTGCAAAGCGGCCACTCGTGACCACTTCCCATCCCATGAGGGACGCATCCGTCGTAAGCACAATTCGACGACCGGGAACTCCCAACACGAGGCCTTGAAATAGGAACCCGGGATCTCTCCAAGCATCTAAGGCACGTAGGCATCCCCATGTGACCCAGATCGTGCGTAGGGGATGAGTCACCACTGAGCCATCTCATGTACAGGAGGCCAAGTGGAATGACATTGGACACTGCTGCTATGAGCCCGAGCAATCTCTGGAACTGTTTACAGTGAGTGACTGCCCTTCTCTGACCGCCGTGAGGATGGACGATATGCGGGCAGAGGAAAGCTGCGCATGCATAGTCGCCGAATCCCAAACGACGCCGAGATAGGTGGTTCTCTGTACGGAGAAATCACACTCTTCCCGGTATTCAGCCGAGACCCCACCTTCCTCATGTGAGCGGGAATGACATCTCGATGCTGGACCGCTTAGTGCTATGATTTAGCTAATATCAACAAATTGTTGATATAATAGAGGATATGGATGCCCTGGAGTCTCAGGGGAGCCAGAGCCGCATCGACCATTCGTAAAGGTGCAGGGTAACAGGGCAAGGCCGAATGGAAGGACCCGATATTGGAATGCTTTGACCCCGAAAGCAAACCTTAGGAACTTCCTGTGAGAAGGGAAAATGGGTACGTGAAAGTAAGCATCCTTTAAATCTACTGTGACAAACGAATCTTTGAATCCGATCTGAGACACAACCTGCTTGAGGGTCAGCATCCTGAACCAGAGCCTCATCAAAGAGTGGTTCAGCTGATGTAGATCTAGGATAGGACACAACCCACCGTCCTTTTATTTTATGAAGTACCGGCTGTAGAACCCAGACTCTCTGTCTGACGGAGGGACTACCTTGATGGCCTCCTTCCTCAGGAGAGTATCTACTTCTCATTCCAAGACCAGAGCCTGCTTGCTTCTCACCAGAGTGAGAGAGAGCCCGTTGAACCGGGGCGGACGAGACCTGAACTGAATCGCATTGCCTCGCTCTACAGTGTGCAGGACCCACTGGGACATGTCTGGCAAAGCCATCCAGACTGCCGGGTTCTCCTTTAAGGGTATCAGTTTTTCGAGACTGACCTCAGCAGTGCCCAGACGCGGCTCTAGAAACGAGACCTCCTGGTCCACAATGATGCCGGACGGAACCAAAGGAGGGATCTCGGTGGAGCTTGCTGTGCCCTGAAGCACATTCATGGCAAGGTTTACGAACCAGGTCCCTGAAGGGGCCGGGAGAAAATGGGCACCGAGAAAAGCGGTACTACACACCTCTTGGTCATCTCTCTACAGGTTAGGTCAGGAACCTCTTTGGCCATAGCTCTCTTTATAGAGATGACAGTCCTCAGATCTGTCACCTCACGGGGCTTGACCCAGGGCTCCGCTCAGGATCCCGCACAGGAAGAGCTCGTCGCAACGCTCTGTCTATGCACTTGGCGTTACGAACTGCTGGATTGGGGTTGGGTCTGCAACCGCCAAGCAGCCATATGAGAGCGGCGTGGGAGATACCGCTGGAATGCCGCCAATTGTCTCTTGGACTCCTGGAACCTGTTAACTACCAAATTGATGGTGTCGCCAAACAAGATCGAAGGAGAGAGTGGGGCGTCCAACAGCACGACCCTGTCTCTGTCTGGTATTTTAGACAGGGTAAATGAGAGTTGTCTCTCAATGGCTATCAGGGCGGCCAAAGACTGGCCGATGTCCTTAGCGGACTCCTTTGTGGCCTGTAGGGTGGATCTCAGAAAACTGTCCGCCCAAGGGATCTCCCAGATCCAGCTCCCGCAGCACGTCGGCTTGGTATGCCTGCAGTACCGAAATGGTGTGCAAACATCGAGCGGCCTGACCTGCTTAGGCATAAGCTTTACCCACCAGCGCTGAGGTATTGCACAGGGGCTTGGTGGGTATTGTCGGGGGTTTCAGGGAAGATGGCACACCCGAGGAGAGATAACGTGCTTGCATCTCTTCAACCCGTGGCATGACACTATAGCCATAATCCCTAAGCCCAGAGATGTTGTAATAAACTGCGGTCTTGGGGCTGAAGGGGCGGGACGAGAAAGACACTTTGGTGTCCAGGTCCAGGGAAAAATGGCAAGCCCTGACACGGAGGTTGTGATGCTGGGAGCAAAAAACTCTCATCGAGCGCAGTGCTGGCAATCTGTTTTCTCAAGAGCCGAAATTGCATGCTCCGCTCCCAAACAAACCACACACAGACTGTGAGTATCCCTTCCCGTAATGAAGGACAGGGAGAAGCACATGGCTGAAATGTGTGCTTGGTTTTCTCGGATGCCTTCATTCTTTTGACAAAACAGACAAACGTAAAATTTCACACAGAGCGCTTCATGAACAAACAGAAGCTGAAGCAGTGTTCTCTCCAGGTGTGCTTTATACTCCCTGGTCGTGACGTCACCCCGCCGGTGACAGCCTGTCTTCAATTTTGACTTATTAGATTCATTACTCAGAGCATGGACAACGCAGTCGGGTTCCCAAAGCGTTCAGCCGCAGCTCAAGTTCCTGAACAGGAACACAGAGCTAAGGACTAGTAAGTGTCCTCGCCACATAAACTGCATTGTGTGCAACCTGGTGCAAACAGTGCAAGATAGACAAACACAAAGACAACACAATACAGTATAGGACAAATACACAAAATAGCATCGCCAGTAAACCTACTGTTTATTATACATTTGCAAGCAGTTTGGGGAGGAAACCATTACACAGTCTGATCATGTTGCACCAAATGCTTTGGCATGATGGTGAAAAGTGTGTGGTAGAGGTATGTGTGGCCATCCACACTTACTGCTTTGTGGATACAGTATTGGTGTAAATGCCTGTGATGGGGAAAAGAGACCCCTGTCCTCACTCTCTGCTGCAAAGTCTTGTTATCTAAAATAGCTAAACTCCCATCAGCAAGATGCTCTCGTTGTGGAAAAGCAAAATGCTACGTCCAGAATACTTTCCTCGTTCATTTACTTATTTTCTAACCTTTTTATGTTAGTGAATGACTAAGAACATTTGTGTCATGCTCTCATGATCATAGCTAACCAATTAATCATTCAGACTCAAATCTGTTGAACTTAAAAGAAGTAAAACCCAAATGATTTCATGCTTCAGTTGCAAACATTTTTCCTTCACAAATATTGGATTAAATATACTTCAAATAAAGGTTTAAGTTCTCAAATTTTCAGTGTGACCTTGGGTTGATTATCAACAAATACATTTTAATCAATCTCATCTGCCAAAAATAAATAAATATAAAGATAATAATATAAATATTTGTACCCATAGATGAGTTTTTTGAGTGTTTAATGTCAACAAAGTGACCTTTTGCTGTGATAAATGTATCTGTCTTACACAAAGTTTTTCTTGTTTGGGTCCCCTGGGCTTCTTGCTGCTTCATCCAATAACATCCCAGTTCCCAGGAGGCACTTCAGATTGACTGTCTGTGAAATTATTATTGTATTCAAAATTATATACATTCCTTTGATTTCCTTTTCTCTTCACTTTCAGAAATTAGATATTCCTCTTTTATATTATTACTACTCTACAGTAAATTACAGCATTAGGAATAGAATGAGCATTACTATAACTGTCAGTTTACATCAATAGCTCAGGTGCTTTGAGGAATGTTAGATAATTTCCATTAAAAAAATTTGAGTATTGCATTTTTTGGTCAGTTACTGAATAAACCTTTTCTATCTTATTCTATCTCTAATGTCTAAAGTTTTATTGCCAAAATTATCCCAAATCCCACATACCCCAAATTATCTCCAGTGAAGTGCTCTCAGTGATCTTGTTCGAATTTTTATAACACCCCTTACAAGCTGCATGACCTCACAATCTTGCCATCTGCATTAACACATAGGCCCCAATCTGGCCTCCTCCTAACATTGACATTTTGCATTATTCCTGCACCTTCCACACACTAGGCCAGTAATTGCACGACACTTACCTTGTTGACTTGACAGCATCTGACCGCATTCACCCACAGTGCTGTGATTAGCAAGGTGAGATGTTAACTCCATGAGAACATGTGACAACTTTGGCACTTTCGCTAAGCCTTGGCACAGTCGCTCTGAGCTCCTGTGAAGGGATGGTATGGGAGTTCTCTAACGATGAGCTCTTAACAAGCTCTACCGGTATTTGAGAAAGAGGCTTTTTAAAAATAGTGCTTCGTTACCGGGCTCTCCATCTCTGAATGCTGCCTGCAAGCCTGCCATTGAGACTGAGCGCTGTGGATAGGCCCCTATGGGGTACAGTAACAAGAAGGGATTACTGTGACATTACCTGACTCTGCATTCTCACAGTTCCGGTGGGATTGAGACAAAGTTGTGAAATCTTCAATTTCTTTATTGTTGCACAATATACATATTAGAAAGGAAGTATAGCAAAAGCAATGTAAGAACAAACAAATATGGCTGTAATATGTGATGAGTATCTTTGATAATTTGATGATTTTAATTTTATTATGTTAATAAATCTGTGTGTGTGTGTGTGTGTGTGTGTGTGTGTGTGTATATGTGTGTGTGTGGTGGTGGTGGTGGTGATGCGGGGGGATTTACAACAGTTGCATATGCATATTTTAAGATGCGGAGACAGGACAGAATTATGGTAAAATATTGCCAGGAGCTCATTAAGGCCAGTGTGTGAAACCTGTTTGCTGCATTCATGTCCCTGTTTCTCTCCACTCTTCTTCCTTTCCTCAAGCCACTTCCTTTTTAATTCTGTGTGAAGACAGCTTGTGCTGGGAGCTATTCCTCTACCTGAGAGTGCCTATATTTTAGCCCCAAAACAACCACCATGCTCTATTCCCTTATCTCATTCCACTTCTGCATCTTTTCTGTACTGTCAAACTGTTTCTATTTCTTAATCATTCATCTATCTATTTTTCTGCAATTGTGTTAGCTGCACCAAAGTGTTTGTCTCCTTTTTGATTAATGTGCCAGAAACTGTGTTTTGTTACTAAGTTACCAGATCTGTAAATAGAACATTATGAAATAACCTTAAGTAAACTACATTATATTAATGTTCCTTCAACCTTAATAATCTGTTGCATGAGAAAAAAAAAAAACATGCACTACACTACAATTAGCAGAGTTTTGCATTACCCAGGACCTCAGCATTCTTTACCAATATACCCCATGTCCCTCCTCTGCACTTAAGTAATGTTAGCTTTCTGTGTGGTTTTATTTGATTATTTATTATTAATGAAAGAGAATTAGAAATGTGTTTCTAATACCTCAGTCAACCCAGTTTTCCCCCTTTTTTTGTGGAAAGGCAGAATACAATGTGCAAATGACCATCTAAATGTGATACAACTGCATCTAAGTCATTAAAAAAAGCAGATGAGTCACTAATGTAATACAAATGTGATAAATCTTAGGTGTAAAAAATTGTTTATTTATGGCATTCTTCTCTGAAAAAAATTACATTCCTGGTAACAATATAAAATATTAGAATGAGCGTTTCAGTCACTACATCAAATACACTATGAGTAAATCTACTGTCATCTTTTTTTTCACTGGTGCAGCTGTTAAGTTATTTTGTAATTGGGGATGGTGAAATCCACTCAGCAAATAATTGTCTTCTTCTCACTTACTGAATTCCTCATCTCCTTGTAAATCATTAGACAAATTCCAATTCTACAGAAGAGCAGGGATGAGAGAAATACTGCGTTCTTTCTTGTAAATATAAATATTGAGGTATGCTGGTATGTTAATTAAAGGTATGCTTATTTAAATGTGATGATAGCTGGATGTTTCTGGTTTTTTTTTGTATTTATATTATATGGAAGAATGGAAGTGGTTATACTACAAAATATCATGCATTTCTTGCTTTAATGAATATCACTCTAAAGTAATTTGTTCAGCATGTTAGCATGGCTCAACATACAGGTTTGGAGTTGGAAAATGTGCCCATGCATAAGGGAAATGATCAGGGCCAATCAGTGCATAGGGCCAAAAATAGAACTTTTTTTTTCAACGTGTTACTTCAATATTTTATTTTTTTTTTTTTTTTAATCAGAAGGTGTGTATTTATTTTTTTATGTCAGCACTACTCTGACAGTAGTTCCAACTGTGACACAAATGTTAGGACTATGTGTTTATCTGCTTGATTTAATACGTTATTGTTTCTATAGAAACACCTCAGTCACTGTGGCTTGTGTGATGAAAACTTATAATATATAACCTTGAGTCTTTTTCTTTTCTTATCCAGAGCGACTTACAACTGAGCAGGGGAGGGTTAAGGGCCTTGCTCAAGAGCCCTGCTCAAGTCTTAGTACTACTTGAGCAAAACAAAAACAAACAGTTTACCTTTTCTTTTTGGAGAGTCTAAAATGTGTTGTATTACTCTTCAATCTGTTGAAAATATTTAGCATCCTCTGTGCATCATCACCTACCACCATGTCTTCCTTTGACATTCCAGTTTTGTGTAAAACTTAGATAAAGGAATAGAAGATGAAGAATAAAAGCAGTGGGATATTTAAAAGATGAGATTAGATGGCTAACAACTTCCTAGAATCCTTTCACACCTAAAAAGGTTTTTGTCACGGTAAAGTTGTTAGACATAGATTGAATCTTATGTATTTTTTAAGTAAAAGGCATTCTTAGAGAACGCCTGAATGATTCAATTATAATAATTTGGAGTCTTGAGTCTAGGGTCACAGGGTCTGTCAATAAGTTTTCAATGAATGAATGCCTTCAGGAAAAGATTCAGTGGTTTGTGGTTTCTTTGTAAAATTTCATATTTTATTTTCTGATGAGCAAGTGACTGCTTATTATTTTTACCAAGTAAAAACAAGAACTAACTTGTGTCATGGATGTTCTGTAGCATAAAACTATAATTACACGCCGTGTCATTCATCAATTGAATAAAAAGAATAACACACTTTGTCTCAGCCTGTATTACACCGGCTTCACCTGGATTATTTTAACAGCACATATAACAACACTGCCCATTGTATTTTATTTCTATTTTAATGGGAAGCTGGTATATAGCAAGCAACTAGACATGACTATGCCTTAAACTTGTTTATCGAAGTTCATAGAACAACTTGAATATACAGTAACGTCATTTGAGCTTGAATATATACAAATATTTGCCCTTAATTTTTCTATAAATTGTTTACATTTGTCTATTTTTTTAATAAACCTAGATGCATAAACATTTGTTTTGCAATTTCCTATTTTTTTCACTGCTCACATCAATTCAGTCAGTTTCTCTCTCTTTTAGTGCTCATAAAAACATGGTTTCACTGCAGTACTACTTTTCTCTGAGGAGTGCTTGTGTTGCTATATTGTGTTTCACAGAGACACTTTTTGGACCCAAAATCCATCAACAAAGCTCACTCCCTTCACAACACATACACAGCTGGTGACACAGGCACAACTTAGTGAGCATATATCTCCCCTCTTTAAATAGCCCTACTGCAGATTTCCAGACAAAAACAATTCAATTTGTTTTGGGCCATTGTGCAAAAACATTAAAAAAGCAATTTGTACGATCAGGCTATTGAGCAGTTGCTTTGCAGAATTCATTCCTCAGGTGGATTGTAAGTGTTGATGGGTTAAAAGGGGAGCAGCAGCAGAGTCAATAAGACTCATGCATACACTATATGGACAAAAGTTTGAGGACACTTGATCATAATCCCCATATGTGCTATTTGAACATCCCATTTCACATTATCACATAGTATGCAGATGAATGTGCATCACAAAATCAACTAAGAAAACCAACACCATAAACAAAAAACATGTATACTAAGCAGAACTACAAGATTAGGAACTTAGCTGAGCTTGACAAACAGACACAGATACTCATGTGCTAATTAAGGTAAGCAGGGAACAGATGTAAATTATTAGTGACGTGATGTGCTGATTTTGGTATAATCCTGATACACATTTAATTTGTTATTATAGTTATTCACCACTTTTCTGGGAATATGTCCACTAGATTTTAGAGTGTGGTTGTAGAAAATGGGGCTCATGCAGCTGCAATGGTCGAGTAAATAGTCAAGTAAAAAAAATGTAAAGTACTGATGTAGCATAAGCAGGGTTCAGTCAGTTCACATTTATCCAAATAGGTGCGCAAACAGGGGCATTGTCCAAAAAGAACCACATATAGCTGTAAACATCAGGTGACATTTTGTCTACATAGTGTACCTTTTGTTTTTCCAAACTTCTCAGAAATAGTAGGCTGTGGAACAAAAACATTTATTCAAAACCCAATTTGCATAGTAAAGTAAATGAAAAAAAATTATTTGTGTGCCATCTTACTGTTTCATTTTTCATCTTACTGTTGGCACATTAAGGCTGATGGAGATAAACAACTGCCCAGCAACACACCTTAATTGCTCACTAGGTGGAGTTTTTTTGGATTTCATTGGTTATTAAACTGCTACACTAAAGAGCTTTTAAACTACTGTGTTCAATGATGAATACAATCATCCTTTACGGTACATGTAAAATTGTGCTCTTAATACAGTATCTAAACTATTTAAGCTACAACATACTGTGGAAGAAGAATAATGCACTAATAGTGCATTAGTTCCCTTTCAGGAATTCGAGCTGCATCGACACGCTTTGGTCAAAAATTGGACGCTGGCCGTCACCGGCGGGGTGAAGTCATAACCAGGGAGTATAAAACACAAATGGAGTGAAGCCAGGGCCAGCTTCTGTTTGTTCACGAAACGCTCTGTGTGTATGTGTTATATTTGTCAATCGTTTGTCTCTGAGAAAGTTAGAAAAAAAAACAAAAAGAGAAAAATAAAAGCAAGCAAAAAGGTGAAGCACCCTTTCCGGCTTGTGTGTGGCTTGCTTGGGAGCGGAGCACGTTAAGTCGGTTCTCGAGAGAGCCTAATACGCTCTGCTCCCGCTGGGCATTCTTTGGGGAGGGTGCCCTAACTCCTTGCGGTTCTGGCCCCGCTCTTGCCGAGGCAGAGCGTCGTGACAGCTCTTGGGTTTCACAGATGGACCTTGCAAATGATTTTGAGATGGGCCTTTCCCTATCTCTGACCTCACCTGCTCGGTCGTCTTCACAGATTTCGGAAGCACGCCTTTCGGTGGATTCTTCCCCCTGTGACGAGCACATGCAGCTCCGCCTCTCTTTCTCAGAAGGGTGGGGAGGGGGGGCAGGGTTGTGCTCTGTGATACCGAGGTTGAGGAGCTTATGAAGGTTGTGAAATGACCCGTTGCCAAGCTCGATATAACTTGGCCGGTTTAAGAGCAGAAGGTGCCTTAATCTAGTAAATTAGATGAGCGCTTTCTGACACCCTTGTCACAACCTCCGCATCGAGGTCCCCCCTTTTTTGCCTGACCTGTACACTGAGGTGTCCAGGTCATGGGCTAAGATTTTTTCAGCCCGCTACTTTCCCCTTGGCTTGACTGTGTATTCTCACATCATGGGGCGGAAAGTAAATGGGTACAGAGCGATGCTGCGGGTTGAAGAGACACTTGCCGCTATTTCTCTCCCGGGACCGCCTCCTCCCTTAGACCCCGACACTACCTACAAAGCCCCTACGTAATACATTGGGGCTTATGTGTAAAGCTTATGCTTCGGCAGGTGATCTGGCTCTCAGAGCCACCAAGGAGACTGCTAGGGCCATTTGCCGGTCTATGCCTGCCCTGGTGTCTACAGAGAGGCACCTATGGCTCACTCTGTCAGAAATGTCTGATAGAGACAGGGCCATACTGCTGGACACCCCACTAGCTTCTTCTGGGCTCTTTGGTGAATACATAAGAGGTCTCAGGAAAATAAGAAGCAGGCAGCGGCGTTCCAGCGGTACATCCCACACCACTCATTCAGCGGGCGCAGCCCCAACTGCAACCCTCCACCTTCTATCGGCAGGTACAGAGACGTATTGTTGCGACTCACACTCCCCCTCTCAGGGATCCTGCGCGGCGTTGAAGCCCTGGGAAGTGACAGATCTGAGGGACTTCAACAAGAAGGCTTCGAACTAAAAAGTCCTGACACAGGACTTTCTGAGGATCCAATCGGCGCGTTGCTCCGCTGTATCTGGTGCCCGCCCTGCCCCTGCCCCTCCAGGGACCTGGTCCGTTAACCATGCCAACTATGGTGCTTCAGGGCACGGTCAGCTCCAGCGAGGTCTCTCTCCTCGGTTTCCACCCAGCATTATAATGGTCCAGGAGATCTCGCCGCCTCCTCCGAGGACCCTAAAGTCGTTTCAGGGCACTGCCCCGGCTCTAGGCACACCAGAGGCCCTTACCCCACTTTTTGGCAGCTTGGAAAATGCTCCAGACGTGTCTCAGTGGGTCCTGCACACTGTAGAGCAAGGTTACTTGAATCAGTTCGGGTCTCCTCCACCCTGTTTTCACAGGACTATTCCCACCCTAGTGGGAAACCAGCAGGCTCTGGTCATGGAACAAAAAGTAAACACTCTCCTAAAAAAAGGAGGCTATTGAGGTGGTCCCTCTATCAGTACGAGAGTCCGGGTTCTACAGCCGGTGCTTCAAAGTTTCCAAAAAGGACGGAGGCTTGTGTCCTATCTTGGATTTCCGTCAGCTGAACTGCATTCTCATGAGACTCAGGTTCAAGATGCTGACCATCAAGCAGGTTGTGTCTTAAATCAGATCCAAGGACTGGTTTGTCACGGTAGATCTAAAGGATGCGTACCTTTTATGTATCCATCCTGCCTTCTCACAGGAAGTTCCTGAGGTTTGCTTTCAGGGCCGGAGCTAACCACTATTGGGTTCTTCCATTTGGCCTTGCCCTCTCGCCCCGCACCTTACAAAATGATTGGATCTTGATGTCGTATGCGATTCGACTACTTTGCGTGTGCAGCTTTCCCCTGCATGCATTGTGGCTATCCCAACAGCCATCAGTAAGATCAGAGAAGGACAGCCTCTTACTGTCAAGCAGTTCCAGAAACTGTTAAGGCTCATGGCAGCTGTGTCCAGTGTTATTCCACTTGGCTTGCTGTACATGAGACCCCTTCAGTGGTGGCTCAGGACCCGTGGGTTCTCACGGAAGGGTAATCCCATTCGTACTATCAAGGTCACACAGCGATGCCTACGTGCCTTAGATTTTTGGAGAGATCCCGGGTTTCTATCTCTAGGTCTATGGGATGGGCCCTACTCTACTTCTGCCTAGAGATGCTGGCCATGCTTCTAGCACTGAAGCATTTCCTCCCAGACCTCAGAGATCACCACATGCTGATCTGTACAGACAACACCACAGTGGTCTCCTTCATCAGCCATCAAGGAAGTCTGTGCTCACGCCCCCTGTAAACTCCATGTGCGTTTTATACTTCCTGGTCATGATGTCACCCCGCCAGTGATGGCCAGCATCCCATTTTTTATTGATTACACACATTATTTCAGAATGTTAACACTCGGGCAGGTTCCCAAAGTGTTTTTGTTGCAGCGTTTCATTCCGTCAGGGAACTAGGACATACTAGAGACATTTCCTAAAATACAGTCAGGGTAAACTGTGCTGATGTAAATACACTATTTTATTGCATGTCAGCAGATCCAAGGCCGAAATTGATATCTATGCAGTAAAACAGAATTCAGTTGTCTCTTTAATCTCAGTTTGCTGTTATGTATCCCACTTGTGATTGTTCCTATTTATGTTCCGAAAATAAGGTTAATTTAACATCAGATGCATTTAGTGGCCACAATATAGTAGCCTATGAGATTTTATTTGGCATAGGTGCCCATGTTTGGACAGAGTTAAAACTGTAATCAGTGTATCTCTTGGTCTAAACACAATGTTGTCTATCATTCACTCCCCTGTGTCCTTAACCTGAAGCATCTTAACTCTGACATGATTATACCTAATTCATCTCTCAATTTTCCTTGTCAAACCTAATCACATTAAATGCAAATCTAGATCTACATCTGGATATCTGGGTGTGCTGCTTCATGTCAGTGTCTATTCTTTAAAAGTGCTTTGCAAATAAAATCAAATTGAGCATAATTGAAACTAAATGGGCGTTACTGTTCTCAGGGCACATATCTAGTTAGTCAAAGGAAGATTCATGTAGGCTGTTAACACACCTTCATGAAAATGGAGAAACACTTAATCAGAAAAAATTTAACGAATGCTGAATTGATCATCTCTAATTATTGCTTCTATGTTGACCTTTATCTGCATGTTAGGAGTTAATGAGTGTGCTGATGTGTGTATGTGAGCAAGAGAAAGTATAGTGCCTGTTTTAAACAGTAGTGACATTAGAAAAGAATAGAAACCTATGCAGGGTAATTACCAATCTGTTTTCCATGGCTGCAAGTAATGTCACTTAGGGGGAGCCCCAGGTCTGCCTTCCTCACAATGCCTGCAATTACTCACTTGCATCCCTGAGCTCTGCATTTTTACTTCGTCAGATGATGGCCTGCTTCTCTCCCAACCCCTGATCCCAGGCATTCGTATAGCTGTAATGATAGCGATTCTCTTTATTCCAAAGGCAATTAAAATGCCTGGTTTTCAACAGGGTTGTTGAAGACAAGTGGAAAGCGACAGAAGAGAGCGCAGTGTACAGTGTTAAGGCCTCAAGCTTTCCAACAGGCCTCAATGATAGGTGTGTGCTTGCACTAATTGACCTGTGAATAAAACATACAATAATTGACTGGAAAAAAGTTTGACTGGTTTTGTTACTGTATTTTCTTTTTTTTTTTTTTTTTTTTGGGGGGTGGGGGTTGTTATTTTTAGGTTTAGCAGTGAGGGCTAATATTGATCACTTTAAGATGGATACAATATAAAATTAAATGGCTTAATTTAAAATATGATTCATCATCAAACACTAATAACACAATGCATAGATAACTTGTCAGTTCCCCGAGGGAACGAGACACTGCGTCAACAACGCGTTGTCCATGCTCTGAATCACATGTGTAATCACAGTCCAATGGAAAGTGCGGCATCACCGCCGGGATGATGTCACGACCAGGATCTATAAAAACACATGGAGTAGAGCCAGCACTAGCTTCTAAAAGGGAGGGGAGTGCTGCAGGAATACAGTCAGTGTGGCTTGGAGATGCAGCATCTCGTTCCCTCAGGGAACTAGGGTTACATATATCACCTAGAGACATTTCACATTTCTCACCAGCTCTCATAGCAGGTCTGCCTGGTAGGCTTGGAGCACAGCCATGGTGTGCAGACAGCCTGCGGCTTGACCTGCTGAGGTGTAAGCCTTGCCCACCAGTGCCGAGGTAGTATGAAGGGGGATGAAGCGGCACCCGGGGAGAGATAACCAGCCAGTGTCTCTTCAACTTGGGGCATCATCCCATAACTGCACTCTTTCAATCCAACTATGTCACTTAGCCTGCCTCAAGACCAAAGAGGCAGGCTGAGTAAGGCTTGGCACAAGACCTGGACACCTCGGTGTGCAGATTCGGGAAGAAAGGTAGACCCCGGTATGGAGGCGATTGGACGGTTAAGCTTGCTAATTCAAGTAAAAAACATATGTTAATATAACAATGTCATTGGTATGAGATGACAAAGTGACATAAGGGCTTTGAAGATGCTGGAGTGTCCAGATTGTATTCACAGGGGTGCACACACAAATTAATAAGAAAATGGCAGGCAACATAACATTAACAAACCAAACACATACAGAAGAAACGTGAACAAAACAAACAAACACTTGACTACATACATGATCACTTTGAATGATCACATGCTTTAATCAGACACATGCTTTGTGGCTAGGGCTAAGCACATGCCTCAAAGCAGCGGAGATCACTGATTGTATGTTGGCTTTACTCTTTAAAATTAAATATATAGGCAGTTAAGGAAACAAATCTGTGATAAAAATTGTAAAATACAATTTGCTTAACAGGTCATATGACACAAACCAATTTTATAAGAAGTAGAATGTGCATTTCTCCAGGGACCTATAGCTTGTCATTGGAAGCTTTTGAATTAAGCTGTTAATTTTAAACACTGTAAAACAGAAGAAACCCTATTAATTAATGCCCAAAATGCATTAATTTAAACATAGTTCTACTTGAGATTTTGTCAGTTTTAAACACGCTTCCTTATTTTCTAGCTTGTTATTAGCCTGATGTATAATGTATCAAGTAGTATACACAACATATGATGAATTGAATGAGCAATTAGGTGGTTTTCTTTAGTAATTAGTAATATGTATGATTTATTGTAGGCTGAATAAATTCAAATAAAATGACATTGAATGCAGTGTAAAATAAAATATTACTAAATATTAGTTGAGTGGTCACCAAGTCATATGAACTACTAATATTTAAGAGCTATTGCTGAAATGCTGTGTTTCAGTTCATTTATTTTGTGTTTGTAATCTCGCTCATTTTCCAATAGCTCTAACTAACTACATGAGAATGTTAATATTTGTGTTGTACAGTTCCCTTTTACTTGTCTTCGCCTCAAACACTTTCTTTCACTTACCCTCAGATGGATTTCATATGATTATAGGACTTCAGGCTCAGTTTCCCAGAAGGCTAAATGGAAAGCAAAGGCCAACATTACCCTTATCTTATTTTGCTGTGTCGGTGCTGTTCTCTTCCTCCAAGGCCATATTTATAACCCAACACATTTCACTTATCTCTTCTGCTGAATTATTTATCCCTACAAACCACATTAATGGAGGTATACATCTCTGCTGAAAGAAGCAAGGGAGGAAAGTGCTTATTTATGTTGATTATGGAGGAAGCAGGAGTTTTAAATGAAGATGAAAATTTTTAAAGGGTGGATTAGATAGAGTGAAGGAGGGAATGAGAGACCATGGGGTCTCTTGTGTCTGCCTGTGTTTGAAAAAAGCTAAATATTATTAATGATATTGAAGTCTACCTTCACAGAAGCAAGCTTCAATTAATATTCAGTTGGAAACTAGCAACTAATTAGTTGCATGCATCCTAATATGAAAACGTATGCATTTTAACAGTTACATGAACATTCTTACATTCATATTACCAATGAAAGGCAGAGGAATGGCCACCAGTAGAAGCACACCCTTTTTCTGTAGCTCAGACTGCCCTGTCTGAGCTACAGAAAAAGGGTGTGCTTCTACTGGCCAATGTTCTGGATGGTAGCACATTGCACCCAGGGTTATTTTAAAGGCCACTGTTTTAAATGGTCCTTGGTGGTAGCCCATGGGATACACAGTTATTCTACAGGCCAGTTGAGGCACAGGATATTATTATTATTATTTAATAAATAATATATTTTGCTGATCTTGGTTTGGCATGCAAAATGAATATCATCTCTCACAATAGAACAGCCAATAAAATTTTCAGCTAAATATACTGTAGTTAAGTTACCGAGCTATACAGCTATAAAGGCACATAGATATAGGCCAGATATGAGGAACACTGGGAGAAAAACCTTGCAGTAGCTGACCAGGTGTCAGAGAACCACCAGCCATGCCTCCCTTCAAGGCTCACACTCTCACTCAGCCTCTCCATGCTCTAATCACCTACACCTGTTTCCCATTTACCTATCGCCTTTATAAGGTCCCCATTCCCCCTCAATCATCGTTGGATCTACTAGCTACCATAGATCACCCGGACTTCCTACCACTCGTGGTCCTCGTACTTCCATGCTCCTGGCTACGCGTCGGGTGAAGCACTCAAGATAAGTCTGTGTTTGCAAGTTAAGTATAAATAAAGACATTCCGTTGTACTCACGGTTCCTACGCCTGGTCTATACATGACACCAGAAAACTACTTTAGTAAGCCTTAATTTGTTTTTTTTCCGGACTCCCAGAGCTCAATGAGTATTGGTCAGCTGAGGCTCTCTGTTGGCAAGTGTAGTCTTCATAAATAAATAAATATGTTTATAACCTCGACTTGAACACTGAGACTGTGTCTGAGTCCCGAAAACTGATTGGAAGGTTGTTCCATAACTGTGGGGCTTTATAAGAGAAAGATCTGCCCCCTGCTGTAGTCTTCATTATTTGAGGTACCAACAAATAGCCTGCACCTTTTGATCTAAGTAGGCGTGGAGGATCATACTGGTACAGAAGTTCACTCAGATACTGTGGTGCGAGACCGTTAAGTGCTTTATACACCAGTAGTAGTATTTTATAATCAATTCAAGATTTGATTGGGAGCCAGTGTAGGCTGATCAAAACAGCGGTGATATTTTCTAGATCTAGTGAGGACACTAATCTAGTTCCGACACTGCATTCTGAACTAACTGAAGCTTATGTATGCATTTACTCGAACACCCAGACAGTAAAGCATTACAGTAGTCTAATCTAGATGTAACAAAAGCATGAACTAGTTTTTCTGCATCCTGTAACGACATCATATTTCTAATTTTAGCAATATTCCTAACGGAAAAGAAGGCGATCCTGGTAATATTATTCACGTGAGCCTCAGAGGAAAGACTAGGGTCAATATTCACACCAAGGTATTTGACTGCTGTACACGCTGAAACAGAAACACCATCCAGAGATGCTACATAATCGGAAGGTCTGCTTCTAGCTGCATGCGGTCCCTGCATAAAAGTACTTCCTTTTTATCTGAGTTTAGCAGAAGAAAGTTATCTAGCATCCTCTGTCTAATGTCCTTTATACACTCCTCAATATTGTTAAGCTGATCTCTCTCATCTGGCTTTGCTGAACGTTTCCAACAACTTTCTCAAGTCTAGCAAGCAGTATAGTATGATCAATACTTTTTATCCATTCTCCTTCAAGCAAACACTGTTTGGCTGTGGAGAAAAGTGTTGAAAAGTAGCACGTTTTTCCAGGGTTGTTGTCCTGAAATATTTTTATTTCTGGGTTATTTTCTAGCAACCTCACTACTTATCTTAATGATTAATTAAATTGAATTAAAATGATATCCTATGAAATAATAATAATAATAATAACAATAATAATAAT
>JAAIIK010000165.1:520510-548851 GCA_014706435.1 Silurus glanis
TCTATCTATCTATCTATCTATCTATCTATCTATCTATCTATCTATCAGGAGCAACTTAAAGCAGTGAACATTTCCCCTGTACACAAATTTACCTATTGGGCACTGTCTCCTATCCTACACTGTTTTTAAATAAATAAAATGATATATAGTATGGCCAGAGAATCTTAAAATAATTAATTTTAACATCTAGATTTTTAAGGCACTTAACATTTAAACTAGCAGCATGAGGTGAAAGCCTGGCAGAACCCACTATTAGTATGAATAAGATATAATTAAATAACTTCATTCTCTTACTGCCTAGTGCCCTGATATGAGCCAGTTTTCCAAATTTGCTTCGTTTACAATAAAGAAATCAGTGACCACACACACAGTGACAGTAACCTGCCAGTCTAGAGAAACTAAATGTTATAGAAATATACATTATTTTGCTTCATTATGATAATTATGAACTTCTGTAATTGTCTGGCATGTTGCGTTTTGAATTAGTGTTCACATATTTTATTACCCACAGTGCAAGTGTGCAGTATGTGCTCTTAGGTTGTGAGCTTCACAGACTAATATACTAAAAGGGCTGTTTTATTTATTTATTTATTTTATTTTTTTTTTTTTTTTGTAAATGCTTTTATAAGTTATTTGGTGAAAAACAGTTAAGCTTTTATAATTTCATATTCTTTATTAATTCTCTCATATTCATACTCTGTATGTGTATATTTGAAATTATTGTACTCTTCCTTCATTGTATTACAGTGAACGAAACTTTCAGGAATGTTGACAATTTTCTGAGGTAATGCTTCACAAATTAGTTACTGCTATAGCACTAAGCACTATCGTGGATAAATCACTGTAGTATCAGGCTTGAGGACAAGTATGTCGTTTCTACCTCAGTACAATGTAGTATACAAAGTAAAAAAATATAAAATGTCATGTATACAATAAAGCATTCATTTGCCTTACTAGAAGGCTAGAAAGCACAAACTACAGCAATGTACAATGGCATGTTTAGGTAAGTTCAGCATACTTTTCAATGTTAACAGGCTACATTTAGCTAAATAGTTTATTTATTTATTTTTTTTCTTTGCAGAATTAAATTAACATCCTTTCTACTAGCAAACAGCAATGGCTAGGCAGCAAGTACAATTCTCGGTTATTATTGTTTCAATACCTGAAAATATTTTCCTGAAAGTTTTAGATACAAATATTTCACTGAGTAAAACATTGACTTATCTACTACATTATCTACCTCACTAAAATATATATTTTTTAAATGTTACATTTTGTAGTATTTTCCAACCCGGCCTGTGCTGCTTCATAAAAACCATGATGTATTCTTGAATTAATTACAGTTAACAAACAGCATTTAATCAGTGAATAATATGAACATATCTTATAATTGTCTTAATCACAGCCATAATAGTAACTACAATTTTACAAAGTGGTTATAATTATATTTTGATAAATTTTCCAATTTTCCTGTCAAATGTGTGTTTTTTATGAGCAGCAAATGATTCGCTCAAATTAATACATGGCTGCTGTTCAATTACATGGTCTGTGGTTAAAAATGTCCATGCGTGTAGATGCAGGGACTTTGAAAGTCTTCTTCGGCTCAGCCTCCTAATATGTTCAGCAAGCATGAGCTAATGTATGTCCACGCCACCCGCTTCCATTGATGTGCCATTGGTTCATTAAGCTCCATTCTCTAACCGGAGAGGGTGCAAGGTCGAGTTTATTTTAGCAAGCAATTTTCTTGCTCCCTCAAGCATAGGAGCTTTTCATTTCTCCCTCCTTCTCTCTCTTTCCCTCTCCCTCTCTCTCTTTCTCTCTCTATCTCTCTTTATTGTCATCTCTCTCTCTCTCTCTCTCTCTCTCTCTCTCTCTTTCTCTCACTCTCTTACGATCATCCATTCTAAAAACACAATTGGAGAAGTAATAGGAAATGTGACAGTGAAGATACTGGCAACAGAATAAAACCTAACTTGAAACACCAATGGTTATTGACATTTGAATGAATTGAGTAAAGAATTTCAGGTGCTATAAATAAGCTTTCAATTTACATTGCATTGCAATATTGAAAACATAAATACAAAAATACAAAAGCCCAGCTATTGAGTCAGCCATCTGGTTTAGATCTGCAATTAAGAAACAAAGTCAAGTACTTGGTATAGGATGTGGGTCTGGTGTGTTCAGCCAATTTTAATAACATCACATTGTAAATATTACTAAAGGATGGCTGCATGTAACAAAATTATCCCATATCCAATAGTGCAGATCAGTAGCATTTCATCCAGTCTTGCTGCTGTCACTTCTCTGTAAGGTTCACATGATGAAATCCCCCCCCCCAGGATTTTCAGATTGGTAAAAACACACAAACCTCAAAGGTAAGAAAATGGGTAAGATTTTAATGATGCTAGGCAATGACAATTCCCGTACATTAGTAATAGTATTTTTCCATTAACTAATAACTAACAGAACACCTTTCATGAGCAGAACATCTTTCCCACAGCTGTAATTGCAGTAAGAAGCTTGTGATGTGAGATGAAAAGCTGCAGCGTGGAGTTATAATTTAAGAGGCAAATTGATGCATTAAAAAAAAAACATTTTAGTGACATTACAGGGAAATCTACCATACAGTGTAGCATATGGTATTAATGCTAGCAAGTTAGCACAAGAAAAATTGCTTGCCTTACCAGTTTTGTGGATGTGTGTGTGTGTGTGTGTGTGTGTGTGTGTGTGTGTTTGGGGGTGTGTGTGTGTGTGTTGGTGTGGGCATTGGGGTAGATATAACAGTCCAGGCTGTGGGCTGTTTTTAACCCAGGAGGCTCAGGTGTTGACAAATGCTCTGTAACTTCATGACACAGAAATTAAGAGAACACTACAGCAGTACACAAATGAAAGACATGTATGCTGGAGGAAATAAAAAAGGCAGACAAGAGGACAGGAGGAAAAGGAGAAAACAATAAACACGTAAATTCATTTAGTCTGCTCTTAAGGAACTGGGAAGGTCAACAACTGTCTCTGAAGCCAATATAGTGTGATGTACTTATGATTGCTCCCTGTGGATATCCGAGATTTATCAAGGCCTTAAGCAGAGTTGGGAAGGTGATAGGTTATTCAAGGACTTCCTTGTATTCATACTACTGTACTGTGTGCTGTCTGCATGTTTTGTAAATCATGCTGGATAATTGGGCCATACAATTTATATATACAGGGGTTATTCAGCCTAATTGAAAGGGACATAAAAAAATCTCGCACAATTAGTTAAATAAGCTGTATTCAAGCAACAAACAAAATAGTGTCCCTGTTCATGCTTTGTATCCACATTCAAGGAACAAACAATTGCAAATCATATATATTTTTTATATTGTCAAAAAATAAGATACAGCATGAAATGTTTCTATCCTAATGTAAATGGTCTCTTCTAGGATGAGCAGAAATCTTCCATGCACAATGCTAGAGTGTTAGCTGAATTAACTAATGACTATGTAAATTATATAATATTACAATTGTATTGCATATCTATGCTACACCACTTAGACCGATAGAATATTATTTAAAATTCCTGCAAAGTGTCTTAAAATGTACAACAATACTTAGTAATTTCTATTGAAACAGGAAGTCAAGACAGGACAAACAGTATGAAGTGTCTCCTCTAACTTTTTAAAAAGTCAATTCCAGCAAAAGATTGTACATTGTTCTAAATTCCCATGTTTTAGTTATTTTAAGGCACACTCACTTATAAATAACCTTAAGGTTAACATATTCATACTAAAAGCAAAAAAAGTTTATTTGGACTTCAATGGATGATATTCATTCCTCTGGTACAGTTACAGAGAACATGCCAAGGCTCATTTAAGCTGTTATGGCAGCTTGTGGTGCTCCAACACCTAACTTATACACTTTATGTTGTTTTCCCCACTTTAATTTCATTCTGTCTGCACATTAAATAATTCATTGTCAGTTTTCTGTAATCACTTCACTTGACTCTTTTAACAAGTTATTACAGTTATAGACTGTAGCTGTCTATAAAAATATTTTGCAGCACGTCAGGAAGCCTTATGTTTAACATGCTATGAATTTATTCATATAAATTCTATAAGTATGCTGAAAGTGCAAAGTTATTTTTACTTGAATTGTTGCTTATATTTATAGGCAGTTGTCTGGCGGATTGTTTAAAACAATCTGACAGGCCACATAAAGTTAAGGGCCACCTGTTGTGTGATATTATGTTATGGTATATTCATATGCTTAGATATATTTGCAACTTTCAATAAGTTTGTGATGATCTGGAAACTCTATTATATAGATGACTACCCAACTGTTTTATATATACATTTTTAAATATCAGTCTCCTTTGTATATGCAGATGGTCATCACAATGGGTATAGACAAAACAGATGAATCCCTTGTACCCATACAGTAAGCAGCACCATCTGCTCCCTCACTGTATGATTTATATCTATGTGATGTTAATATGGCCTAGAAATCAATCAAGGAGCAACAGGCAATGAATGACCTATAATAGAGGCAGGACAGAAGAAGATATATCCACATCAGTCCGACTGCCAAGTAACCCAGATCTATTTCGGACCATTGAAGAAGGCCAAGAACTCTGATATGACAGATGAGGACATTCTCCCTCTTTCTCTCTTTCTTGTCTTCTAGCCCCTTTCTCTTACATGTCTTCTGTCACCTGCTCCTTTCTCTCCTCTTTCTCATGTCTCTGTGAAGATCCGCTGCCTTCAATTATTAACTTTCTTGCCTGCAGTGGAAATAGATGGCCTGACACTTTTATTAAATTAACTATGCCAGTAGTCTGGCGATAGAGTTTTCATTTAATAGAGTTCATCTAAGAGTTTGAGGTGCTTTGAGATGCTACAATTGATATATTTGTTTTGAGATGCTACAATTACTATTTTCCTCCTTTCCATCTCTCCATTTCTTATTTTCTTTCTTGCTTCCCAACACAACCTATTGTAAATGTCATTAAGATGATCAGGTTAGTAGGGCTTCCATGGTGAAATAGAGTGCCATAAACTCATAACTACTGTTGTGCTCCTTCCTGAGATGTCGGCTGAAAAAATTTGTCTGCACTGACGAGAAGAGATGGTCACCCACAGTGACCTGAAGTTTATTAGACGTGCATGTTTGGAAAACCAGCGGTACCCAATTTTTCTTCACCGGAGCTCAGGATTCTGCACAAAATGGGTTATAACTGACACTTTCTCTCTCCATGGAGAGACATAATCTTCTCTGCAGCACCTCAGGGCATTTCCATGAGGTCTATTTCACAATCATACTCCCCATCACTGACTTCCTGTGTTATTAATACTAATGCTAACAGCTGACCAGTAATCTTTTGCTACTATTCGAAGCCCTGCTATGCAATTTTTGAGGGCAGATGTGGGTTAAGAAAGGACAAGGACAAGCAAAAGATTATCAATAACCATTCCTGGATCTTTACCAAGGTTAGTCAGCCAATAGCATCTACTATGGATTGTTATTATTGTGGAAAGATACTTAAATACTAGACCTTCACACAGTTTATTGTCTGAGATAAACAATACAAGGCATACACACTAGGAGCTTGCAGTGCTCTTCTTCCACATTATTTTTGTTTAATCACTAATGCGATACTCAGTGAACCATTATAAAGTCTAAATTACACCATATTTTATGGCGCCCCCATTTATGTCATGAAGAGACATTTAGGCATATTAAAATAAAGCAATCAGGTGTTCTGGACAAATGTCTCACTGTGACATTCTTAGTGAACCCTGGCATTACTTTGCATTGACTCTTATAGCTGTCAATATTTAGCGTATTATTATATACATATAATTATGGGAACACAAGCAGACACACGTTTTTACGATCCATAGCAAGATAATACTTGACTAGGTCTTAGTACTTAAAGTGCATAGGGTTATAGTAATCATTGTAGTAATCATCAGCACTGATGGTGAATCAATATGTGTGCATGAAAAGGTGTGTGTGTGTGTGTGTGTGTGTGTGTGTGTGTGTGAGAGAGAGCTTAGCTTTGTAATGACCACCATCATCATCATATGGGCTACTTGAGGTTCAAAATATCAATTTATTTTAAAGGGGTAATGCAATTACAAGTACAAGCAAGGATAAATGCATCCTGATAAAGTCGATAGATTAAAGTCTAAGGATGTGGATGTGTTAACAGGAATTTTTTTTCAAGGCACCAGTATTTATTTGCAAATCAAACATAAGATGAATTTAATTATTAACAAGCCAAATATGTAAACTGGGGCTAGAACATCTCTAGGTTACCTATGTAACCCTAGTTCCCTGCGTCACAACGATTTGAGAACAAGTGTCCAATCACGCCATACCGACCAGTCCCTAGAGTGTCTGTGCACAACCAGAACGCAGGACAGAGGAGCCGGGAGAGGCTCTGATGTCGAGGTCATAAAACCTGACAAAGGTCAGTAGGGTGGACCAGCCATAGAGGCTGCCATACTCCAGGTAGAATGAGTCTTGACTATGAAAGGAGTGAGAGGACTCATAAGATGAGAAAATAGCATCCACTATCCACCTGCTGCTTATTGGCAGGAAAACCTTTCTTATGAGAAGACAAACAACTGCTCCGACTTTCTCCACAGACTCGTCCTGTGGAGATCTGTGTCCAGTGCTCGCATCTCGATTTTGCTTCTCCTGGTTGGGGGATAGGAAAGAACGAGGGCAGAATGCCTGCAGTACGACAGGTCATGAGGGAGCCGTAGGCACCTTAGGCACATACCCAGGTTTAGGGTAGAGAAATGCACTGGCCATGCCAGGGGCAAACTCCAGGAGAGACGGGGCCATGGAAAGAGCCTGTAGGTCCCCGACCCTCTTCAGGGAGAATATTGCCAGAAGAAAAGCGGTCTTTACAGACAGGTACCTAAGGGCCAACTCATGGAGGCTGTGATGCGGGGCGCAGGAAACGCTAATCCAGCTTACTTGGAGTGCGTTGCTTCCACTTCTCGTCCGGCCATGCTATCTCTAACTTAGACACGGCCATCCTCCAGGAGCTCCTTGTACAGCACAGGCTGTGAGGAGTTCGTGGGCTCACTAGCTTCCAAAAATTCTCCCTCCTCGGAGGAAGAAACCGCCGAAGGGCGTGCTTCCCCCGGGGAACGGGTGCTCAGCCCAGCAGGGGAGGCTGGAGGGGACTCATCCATCTCCGTGCATTCTGCCAGGTTGGAGGAGGGACACACATGCAAGAGTTTTGTTTCACTTGAGCTATTGCTGGCACAGATTCACACAAAAAGCGCTTACCTGAATAAACAAAAGCTAACGTCGCTCCATTGCTCATTTTGTAGCTTCCTGGTTCGCGACGTCGCCCGCCGATGATGTCACGACTTGCCGTTGGCTGGATTTCACACGTGATTCAGAGCGTGGGCAACACGAGGCGTTCCCAAAGCGTTGTGATGCAGCTCGAGTTCCCGAAGGAGAACTAACCTTGGCAGACCTTTTTGTTTTATGAAAGAGATTTATACTGTCATTCCTGATAAGCTTACAAGAAAGAAAGCTTTCTAAGAAAGCCACTACAAACTTAACTTTTCTTAAAAAAAAATAACAAATTAAACTTTTTAACATTAAAATTTAGGGCAATTAAATTAGCCAAACTCATGCTACACATAATGGAAATAGACTGAGACCTAGTTTTTCTTCTCCATTTGTGATCAGAAGAAATCTTTCTTGATAAATACTCTACCACTGCAGGATGAAATACACCATTCCGTTTACCTGAGTATTAGAACAAATACCCTTTTTAAATATTTCTCCAGTTATAAGTACTCATTTAAATTTTCCACTTGAGTAAAACTAAAAAAATAATTGCTTTCAATATACTTAGGTGTCAGGGAGCTCTTCGCCCAGCTATTGATATGGATCACCTGTGGCTCATTCACACACTGATCACCTGCCTATTTAAACCCCTCACTTCCACACACACACCGTCCGTTACTGTATCGTACATGTGTGTTTTCCCTTCTGTGGTTTTTGCGTTACGCTTCCCGATTTCGCTCAGCTTCGCGCTTCCCTTCGCGCACCTTTTTTCATCTTCACGACCCGCCTTGCATGCGGTTCTGGACTCTGTGGGCCGTGCTCCAGTTAGCGCACCACTGGATATAACCTTTTACGAGTATTGCTGTTGTGACATTGCTTTGGATTAGACATTAAACATTTCTTTGTTTCACTTCGGCTTCCGCCTCAGCTTCTCGCATTACAGAATAATGGACCTTATATAAAACGAAAGAAGGAACGGGGAGCATTTTTCTGCGTGCTTACCCGAGAATGGAAGCCCAACCCAGTGCCTCTTCTGACCCGGTTCAGGACCTTATCGAAGCTCTCCGAGCTGCGTTTCCAGCCGCCGCTGCTCGTCCCACGCCCCCCGTGAACACCGGCAGTCCCATGGCACTTCCAGCGGCGTTTTCAGGCGAGGCATCTGAATGCCGTGGCTTTTTGCTGCAGGTGGATTTGTACATAGAGATGCAGCCGCAGCGTTTCTCCACCAAACGAGCAAAGGTAGCATTTCTCATTTCTCTCCTTTCCGGTAGAGCGCTGGCTTGGGCGCAATCGCTGTGGGAAGCCGCCAGCCCCGTGATGGGCACGTACGCCACGTTTACCGCGCACTTCCTGGAAGTCTTTAGTGCCTCCTCCGGGGCTCTCTCTACTGCTGACCAGCTGCTCAACATACGTCAGGGCAAGGACGACATCACCCAATATGGCCTCCGTTTCCGCACCCTGGCGGCATCTAGTGGCTGGAGCGAGAATGCACTCCTCAGTGTGTATCGGCTGGGTTTAGCTCCAGAAATCAGACAGGCTATGGCCGTGCATGATGACAGCGTGGGTTTGGAGCTGTTTATCCAGAAGTCGATTGGGCTTTCACAGAGTCTGGCGGCATGTCATTCACCATCACGGCACGTGAGTACACAACCTGGTGCTGCGGCAGATCCAGAAAATGAACTGATGCAACTAGGAGTACAACGGCTATCCCGCAGAGAGAGAAACAACCGCCTAGCCACCGGGAAGTGTCTGTACTGTGGCACTCCCGGCCACACCCTCGCCAGGTGTCCCACTCATCCTGATCGCGCAACGGTGAGTACAGTGGACTTCCCTTCTGATATTTGACCTTTATCTAAACTCACAGTAACGCTGCTGACCTCCTCTCTCTCTCTCTCTGTACGCGCCCTGGTTGACTCGGGCTCGGCCGGCAACTTCATCTCCCAAGCCTGCCTCGACCGCCTACAGCTCCCCTGAGAGAGTGGCTCCCAGGACTTAGCAG
This sequence comes from Silurus glanis, assembly GCA_014706435.1. Classification (NCBI taxonomy): domain Eukaryota; kingdom Metazoa; phylum Chordata; class Actinopteri; order Siluriformes; family Siluridae; genus Silurus; species Silurus glanis. The sequence continues at coordinate 529,803 of JAAIIK010000165.1, forward strand.
TTCAGACCATCCAGGGGCGTCCGCTGGGTAAGGGCTGGGTGAAGTTCTGTGCCCCAGTGATCACCCTACAGGTGAGACTGTTCCATCGGAAGAAGATCCGGTTCATGGTTCTCGACAGTTCCAACGTTAGCGTGATCCTAGGGAGGCCCTGGCTGCAACAACACTCTCCAAGATGCTCCTGGGATCCCTGCGACATCCTGCAATGGAGTCCTCACTGCCACGCCACATGCCTCACCCAGCTCCCGATACGGGTCCCCCAGGTCACACTAGGAGCAACCAGGGTGGAGGAGGCAACAACAAAGACCCAGGGTGAAATCCCGCAGGAGTAGCAGGCTTTCGACGATGTCTTCTGTGCCCAGGCGGCCACGCGTCTCCCCCCGCACAGGCTCTGGGATTGTTGCATCGACCTGCTCCCGGGAGCCAAGCTGCCAAAAGGCCGGATCTATCCTCTGTCCACACCCGAAACACCGTGCTATGGAGGAATACATCCAGCAAGCCCAAAGTCAGGGGTTCATCGCCGCATCCTCCTCGCCGGCCGCTTCAAGCTTCTTCTTTGTGGGGAAAAAAGGACGGAGGCCTTCGTCCCTGCATTGACTACCGTCAGCTTAACGCCCAGATCGCTCCTCTACCTTATCCCCTGCCGTTAGTACCAGCAGCTCTGGAGGACCTGAGGGAGGCAAGGGTGTTCTCCAAACTCGACCTCAGGAGCGCGTACAACCTGGTGCGCATCAGGAAAGGTGATGAATGGAAGACGGCCTTCGTTACACCTACCGGACATTATGAGTATCGGGTCATGCCGTACGGCCTCTCCATCGCGCCGGCGGTCTTCCAGGGGTTCATGAATGAGGTGCTCCGGTCCTACCTCCAGAGGTTCGTCATGGTTTACATCGATGACATCCTCATCTACTCCCGGAACCTGGAGGAACAGCACAGCCATGTGTGTGAAGTCCTGGGAGCCCTTCGTTCACACAAGCTGTACCTGAACCATTCGAAGTGTGAGTTCCATCGCCAGGAGGTACGCTTCCTGTGGTACGTGATTAGTGCGCAGGGCATCCAGATGGACAAGGGAAAGGTGAGGGCTGTGAGGGACTGGCCCGTCCCGGGTACTATCAAGGAGCTCCAATGCTTCCTGGGCTTTGCAAATTTCTACCGCAGGTTCATCCAGGGTTACAGCAGAATCACGGCCCCCCTCACCTCGCTCCTCAGGGGAAAGGCCCGTAGCCTGAAGTGGACCCCAGGGGTCCAGGAGGCCTTCGATGAGCTCACGAGGCGTTTCTGTTTTGCTCCCGTCCTGCGTCACCCGGATCTTCGGAGACCCTTTGTGGTCGAGGTAGACGCCTCGTCAACCGGTGTCGGTGCAACCCTCTCTCAACTGTCTGGGGCCCCTCCACAGCTTCATTCCTGCGCCTACTTCTCCCACAAGCTCTCACAGGCGGAGCAGAACTATGACATCAGTAACAGGGAGCTCCTCGCCATCAAGATGGCCCTGGAGGAATGGCGGCACTGGCTGGAGGGAGCAGAGCACCCTTTTACGGTAATCACCGACCACAAGAACCTCCAGTACCTGCGAGAGGCCCGGAGACTGAATCCCAGACAGGCCTGCTGGGCCCTGTTCTTCACCAGGTTCAAGTTCCAGGTCACCTACCGAGCCAGAGCCCTCAACGGAAAGGCGGACACACTCTCCCGGGTGTTCGGTCCCAAAGAATCCAGTGACCCGGATCCCATACTCCCTCGAGCACTCGTCGTGGGTCCCATCGTCTGGGAGATCGACAGCGAGATCCGCAGGGCCTCTTTACAAGAAACCGCCCCCGTCGGATGTCCCACGGGGCATGTCTTTGTCCCTGCGTCGTGCCGGCTGAATCTCATCCAGTCAGTGCATGAGGTCCCAGGCACGGGGCATCCGGGGGAAAAGCGGACAGTCCAGCTGGTCCAGGCAAGGTACTGGTGGCCTGGGATGACCGAGGAGATCACACGCTATGTTCAGGGCTGTTCCGCCTGCGCCATGGCCAAGGTTCCGCGTCACCTCCCGGTGGGCAAACTGGTGCCGCTGCCCGTGCCTCAGCACCCTTGGTCGCATCTGGGGATTGACTTCGTCACAGACCTGCCCCAGTCCGGAGGCAACACGTGCGTTCTGGTGGTGGTGGATCGCTTCTCGAAGGCCTGCCGCTTTATTTCCCTGAAGGGGTTACCTACGGCCCTCGAGACGGCCGAAGCCCTGTTTCATCATGTTTTTAGGTGCTTTGGTCTGCCGGAGGAGATCGTCTCGGACCGTGGCCCGCAGTTCACATCGCGGGTCTGGAAGGCCTTCTTCCAGCTCTTGGGGGTGTCGGTGAACCTGTCTTCTGGTTACCACCCGCAGTCCAACGGCCAGGCGGAACGGAAGATACAGGAGCTGAGCCGGTACCTCCGCATCTACTGCAGCCATGACCAAGGGAATTGGAGCCGATTCCTGCCGTGGGCTGAGTATTCCCAGAACTCCCTCCGCCAGGACAGCACGGGTCTTACTCCTTTTCAGTGTGTGCTGGGGTACCAGCCGCCCCTGTTCCCATGGACAGACGTGCCCAGCGACGTGCCTGCGGTGGACGCCTGGTTTCGGGAGAGCAATCGGGTCTGGGAGTCTGCACACACGCAGTTGCATAGGGCCCTCTGTAACACCCGGCGACACGCCGATGCTCGCCGCTTGGATGCCCCGCGCTTTCTTCCAGGGGATCGGGTGTGGCTATCAACAAGGGACCTGAGGTTGAGGCTCCCATGCCGTAAGCTGAGCCCTCGATACGTCGGGCCTTTCAGGGTCGTCAGGCAGATCAGTGACGTGGCCTACCAGCTGGAGCTACCACCGAGGTACCGCATACACCCTACCTTTCACGTGTCCCTGCTCAAACCCTGTGTGTCCTCTGTCTCTCGTCCTCCAGGTGGCCCCTCGGCGCCCGCTCAGCCGGAGGTGGTGGACCAGCCCGGTGTCTACACGGTGCGGGAGGTGTTGGACTCCCGACGGCGCGGGGGTCGCCTCGAGTACTTGGTGGACTGGGAGGGTTACGTTCCGGAGGAGCGGTCTTGGGTGCTCAGGCAGGACGTGCTGGATCCCGCACTACTGGCGGAGTTTCACGCCTCACATCCGCTTCGCCCGGCGCCCCGGGCTCGGGGTCGGCCTCGTCGCAGGGTCCGGGCATCCGGTGCCGCCCCTGGGGGAGGGGGTGGTGTCAGGGAGCTCCCTGCTACTTCTCCCGTGCATGCCCCGCCCGCACGAAGCTCTTCGCCCAGCTATTGATATGGATCACCTGTGGCTCATTCACACACTGATCAACTGCCTATTTAAACCCCTCACTTCCACACACACCGTCCGTTATTGTATTGTACGTGTGTTTTCCCTTCTGTGGTTTTCGCGTTACGCTTCCCGATTTCGCTCAGCTCCGCGCTTCCCTTCGCGCACCTTTTTTCATTTTCACGACCCGCCTTGCATGCGGTTCTGGACTCTGTGGGCCGCGCTCCAGTTAGCGCACCACTGGATATAACCTTTTACGAGTATTGCTGTTGTGACATTGCTTTGGATTAGACATTAAACATTTCTTTGTTTCACTTCGGCTTCCGCCTCAGCTTCTCGCATTACACTTAGGTATAAAAATCTATTAGAACTAGATTTTAATAATATATATAATACAATGTTCTCCTGCACATCATAGTTTTAAAGGAGAAAGTTTTGTATTGTTAAAAGGCACACTCTCAAGACTGTTACCTTGTGACAGGTTATTATATAATGTTAAAATGACTTACTAAGCTACTTCTCAGTTTGTCTTGTGTAATTCTTAGTTGTTTTATGATGCACAATGGTCCTGGAGGAATGTAGTTTTGTTTTATTGTTTGAAAGAACCCTAAAGTCACTTGACTTGACAAACTAGAGAGATATAAAGTAAACATTCCCAAAATGAAAATATTCTGATTAAAGTACAGACAATTCAAAAATATATTACATTAAGTTTAGTACTGAAGTAAAAATACTGAGCACCACTGCTTAAAATAACATTAGCATGATCAAAATAATCATACATTCTCATTCTAACAAAAAAAAAAAAATTAAACAATACTAGGTATGTACTCTGGGTGACCCTCTTACTTTAAAATGGCTGTAAAGATTTTAAGACTGGCATACTACAAAATATTAGTTTGCACCTTAAAATTTTTTCTGTCTCTGCTCAATCCCCTTTCCCCCTTCTTGTCTTTGATGCAAATCATGGTTTTTGTATTGGCAAATGAAACATCATAGATAAAATCAGACCTCTGCTGTTTTAAATAACAAGTGCTTTCAGCAGCTGTTTACTTTAACCAAATGGCCAGGTTTTGAAAAATGAAGGGAAGAAATTACTTGCCCTATGGATAAATAGGAACTTGTTATTAATAGTTTTGATATGTGTCTTATCAAACTGGCTCAAATGGCAGCTTGAAACAATAGTTGGAGCAGCCCTCAAGTGAAATGTTTGCACTACATAGGGTTAAACCCAGCTACACAGAGACTGAGTAGATATCTAGGGGAGTAATTTGAAAATGTCTTGTATCAATTTCCTGTAGGATGCATGAAAAGTGGCCCAGTGGGAGCCCCACTGGGAGATGTAGAGTAGCATAGCCTAGTTATAGAATTAGAAGAATAGTACACACACACACACACACACACACACACACACATACACATACACATATATATATATATATATATATAAATATATATCTTTTTATATTAATATTTATATTTTCATACATACATACATATTATAATGTACCAAAGTATAAACTTTAGGCTAACATGAGACTATTATTCATTTACATCGGAACTAAATAAGCTGCCATAAGCAGCCCTGTGCTACAGAGGTTCAGATATCGCACCAGAATGAGTGGAAAGGCGTTCTGGGAAATCACCTGGAGGAAACTGGGAGCAGAGCTTTTCATTACCTACAAAGCTTTCAAAATCCAATTCCAGCATCCTCACTCTCCATGGAGTCCGACACCCTGCAAAGCATGTTGGGAGAGCTGCGATATAGGGTTTTGTTAGAGCATGTCTGGCATTAAACTTATAAAAATCTCTCTAAATAATTTCTTATAATTTAATACCTGATTATACCGATACCCAGTGCTTGCATAATTTACAATAATTAATAATGCCAGTTTTAGCATAAAGTGATTTTGTCTCCCCAAAATTCCAACAAGAGATTAAAATACAAAATATTGTAATTTTGTTCTGGTATGCAGACAGAGAACATTCACTAGTCTCTTGTTTTATCTGCTTCTTTCTATCTTTCTATCTTTCTGTCTTTCTCAGCACTCGTCACTGCCTCTATCTCTTTCCCCCTTGGTCTCATGCTGTTTCAGTCTCCATCATTCTCTGTGGCAAGTCTGAATTCATTACAATGGGAATGGAAAAATAGTGGCCTGTGGGCTAAATCCAGCCTTAACAAAATTATCTGTCCCACCATGAAACAGCAAACTTTACTTTTTTGACCCGTGGGCCTGATCACACTAGCTTTGACAGCAAAATTTTGCATGCAAACTTACATTATTTCTAATAGAAATCTTTGTATTAGACAACTCACATGCTGGAGCATCAGGATGGATTAAAACAAGCAAATGTCGTTTTGACACAAAACATTCTACTATGACTGTAGCAAAAAGCCTTGCTGCAAAGTTGCATTCAAGGAGATCTTCATAGAAGTGCTTAGTGCTAGCATCTTTATGACATTCAACTAGCTAGTTAAAGAAAATATTTCAAGTTTCATTGTACAAAACTGTGTTTATTTTTAATTTTAACAATTCAGTTAGAATTCTGAATTGTTTTAATGATATTCATATTTGAATATATTTGAGATATGTTCAAAACCATATAGAATTCCTAATGAAATCCATAAAAAAAAAACAGTTACAGAAATCATATAACTTGAAAAAGAGAGGAAGATACAATAGTGCACAAAGCCAGTAGCACTATCACAGACAGAAAGAGAATGTGTGTTTTTGTATGAGAGAGGGAGAGAGAAAAAGAGGGAGAGAGAAAGAGAGGGGCGGGGGAGAGAGAATGATGTAGGGAGGGAGGGAGTAAAAGAAAGAAGTTGCATGTGGCTTGTTCACTTTGTCTTGTCACAAACAGGTTTACTGGCGGAGCTATTTTGTGTTTTGTGTTTTGTCCTGCACTGTCCTGTGTTGTCTTGCACTGTTTGCACGACGTTGCACACATGCACTTTATGTGGCGAGGACACTAACTAGTCCTTAGCCCTGTGTTTTCTGTTCCTGTGATTATTGTTGTATGTAGCATCATGGTTTTGGAGGAACGTTGTTTAATTTCACTGTGTACTGCGTCGGCTATATATGGTTGAAATGACAATAAAAGCTTCTTCACTTGACTTGAGGTAAGATTGCTCCCCATTATTAACAGTATGCAGGATGGAGCAGCAGTTTGTGCCTCTAAGGTCCAAAACCTGGGCAGTAAACCATACCATGGCATTTACTGTACATTTATCTGCTAGATGCTTTTATTCAAAACGACTTACAAGTGAGGCGAGCAGATCAGAGTTAAGGGCTTTGCTGAAGGACATTTTGGTGATACTGGGATTAAAAGTTACAACCTTCTGGTCAGTAGACACAGGCTCTAAACTACCCTAACTAATATCAAGCTTGAGAAGATAAATCTCTGAAAACCTTATAATTCTGCTAAACAGAAACATGAGAAGAGAGAGAGAGAGAGAGAGAGAGAGAGAGAGAGAAAGAGAGAGAGAGAGATAAACAGACAAAGATTGGGGGTACAATGGGAACATGTTTATGCACATTTGCTAATCAAATATTCTACACACCATCCATGTGGCTTCAGCCTCATATTAGCATAGTTATTAAAGGAGTAATATTGGAATTTATAAAGGTAATATGTCTATAATTTTATATAAATGTCATTGAAAGAATGTACATGTTTGTGTAATAGTGGAAAATGCAATCATATATCTGTTTCATAAGTTGATGTGTCAGAAATGCTATAAGTTTAATGCAAGTTTAATATTGGATGCTACTTTTCAAGATACAGTAGTTCTTCTGTCTGATTACTTTATATGTATTATATGTATAAACTCCAGGCTGGCTTAGTGATTTAGAAGTTTGCTTTGCACCTCCAGGTTCTTCTTCTTCTTTCGGCTGCTCCCATTAGGGGTCGCCACAGCGGATCATCCGTCTCCATACCACCCTGTCCTCTACATCTGCCTCTTTTACACCAACTACCTGCATGTCTTCCCTCACCACATCCATAAACCTCCTCCTTGGCCTTCCTCTTTTCCTCCTACCTGGTGGCTCCATCCTCAGCATTCTTCTACCAATATAATTCATGTCCCTCCTCTGCACATGTCCAAACCATCTCAATCTCGCCTCCCTCACCTTGTCACCAAAACATCCTACATGCGCTGTCCCTCTAATAAACTCATTTCTAATCTTATCCATCCTCGTCACTCCCAACGAAAACCTTAACATCTTCAGCTCTGCTACCTCCAGCTCCACCTCCTGTCTTTTACTCAATGCCACTGTCTCTAATCCATACAACATCGCAGGTCTCACCACAGACCTATAAACTTTCCCTTTCATTTTTGCAGATACCCTACTGTCACAAATCACTCCTGTCACTCTTCTCCACCCACTCCACCCTGCCTGCACTCTTTTCTTCACTTCTCTAACACACTCACCATTACTTTGCACTGTTGACCCCAGGTACCTGAATTCCTCCACCTTCTCCAGCTCTTCTCCCTGCAACCGCACAACTCCACTGCCCTCCCTCTCATTCACACACATGTATTCTGTCTTACTCCTACTGAGTTTCATTCCCCTTCTCTCCAGCGCATATCTCCACCTCTCCAGGCTCTTCTCAACCTGCTCCCTACTCTCACAACAAATCACAATATCATCCGCAAACATCATAGTCCAGGGAGACTCCTGTCTGACCTCGTCCGTCAACCTGTCCATCACCACTGCAAACAGGAAAGGGCTCAGGGCCGATCCCTGGTGCAGTCCAACATTCACCCTGAACCAGTCTGTCGTTCCTACTGCACACTTCACTGCCGTCACACTGTCCTCATACATGTCCTGCACCACCCTCACATACTTCTCTGACACACCTGACTTCCTCATACAATACCACAACTCCTCTCTTGGCACCCTGTCGTACGCCTTCTCTAAATCCACAAATACACAATGCAATTCCTTCTGTCCTTCTCTATACTTCTCCATCAACATTCTTAAAGCAAATAAGGCATCTGTGGTGCTCTTCCTCGGCATGAAACCATACTGTTGCTCACAGATGGTCACCTCTTCTCTCAGCCTGGCTTCCACTACTCTTTCCCATAACTTCATGGTGTGACTGATCAACTTAATTCCCCTGTAGTTACTGCAAGACTGCACATCTCCTTTATGCTTAAAGATCGGTACCAGCACACTTCTTCTCCATTCCTCAGGCATCTTCTCACCTTCCAAAATCCTGTTAAACAATCTGGTCAAAATCTCCACTGCCATCTCTCCTAAACATCTCCACGCTTCTACCGGTATGTCATCTGGTCCAACCGACTTTCCACTCTTCATCCTCTTAATCGCTGCTCTCACTTCCTCCTTACTAATCCTATCCACTTCCTGCTTCACAAACTCCACATCATCCAACCTTCTCTCTCTCTGATTTTCCTCATTCATCAGCTGCTCAAAATACTCCCTCCACCTTCTCAACACACTCTCCTCACTAGTCAACACATTTCCCTCTCCATCCTTTACTGCTCTAACTTGCAGTACATCCTTCCCAGCTCGGTCCCTCTGCCTGGCCAATCGGTACAAATCCTTTTCTCCTTCCTTAGTGTCCAACCTCTCATACAGCTCCTCATATGCCTTTTCCTTGGCTTTCGCCACATCCCTCTTAACCTGCTGCCGCATCTCCTTGTACTCCTGCCTACTTTTCTCATCACTCTGTCTATCCCACTTCTGTTTTGCCAACCTCTTTCTCCTTATGCTCTCCTGCACTTCCTCATTCCACCACCACGTCTCCTTGTCTTGCTTTCTATTTCCAGATGTTACACCAAGTACTTTTCTAGCTGCCTCCCTCATCACTCCTGCAGTAGTTGCCCAATCATCCAACACCTCCTTAACACCACTGAGCCTCTGTCTGACCTCTTCCCTGAACCTCACACTACACTCTTCCTCCTTCAGTTTCCACCATCTTATTCTTCTTTCAGTCCTCACTCTCCTCCTCTTCTTCTTCGCCTCCAAAACCATCCTACAGACCACCATCCGATGCTGTCTAGCTACACTGTCCCCTGCCAACACCTTACAGTCTCCAATCTCCTTTAGGTTGCATCTCCTGCATAGCACATAGTCCACCTGTGTGCACCTTCCTCCACTCTTATACGTCACCCTATGATCCTCCTTCTTTGCACCTCCAGGTTAGGGGATTTAAAACCTGCCTCCAACCTGTGTGCATGAATTTTGCATGTTCTTGCAATCCAAAGCAATGTGTTGTAGGATGATTGTGTCAGAGAGCCACCACCCATGCCTCCTTCCTTCACTCGACACTCTTGCTCAGCCTCTCCCTCCTACTAATCACCTACACCTGTCCTCCATTTACCCGTCCCCTTAATAAGGTCCCTATTACCCTTCATTCACCGTCCGGTCTACGTGTTATGACAGTAGATCACCTGGACTACCCACCGCTCTTGTTCCCTGTGCTTCCATGCTCCTGGCTACACTTCGAAGGAAGCACTTAGTTAAGTTTAACATTTTGCTACAGTCACATCTTAAACTCTCTTGTGTTTTTATGTTTAGACAAATAAAAGACATTATGTTTTACTGCTGGTTTCTGATGCCTGGTCTATCCGTGACAGAAGCTCGAACCCTCAATAAACCTACCTCGATGGATCCCCAACCTGCCAGATTCCCCACCGAACGCTTCAAGGTCACGTTCCTATCACGATCTCGCTACTAACGGAAAATCTCTGTCATGGGCCAGTGCGATGTGGAACGCCTATCGGGACATCATTGGTGCATACTCCCGTTTCACCAGGCACTTCGCTGAGGTGTTTGGTGTTGCAACGGCCGACCATCACTACAGCCTCCCCCGCTCAGGAAAGACCCTGAACTGGACTAAAGATGTCTGGGGGTACCAGAGTACCTTTTGCTCAGGCTATCCTGATTTTCGCCAGGAGCCCGGGTTCCAGTTTGGCAGTACCTGCAGCCTACCCAATCCCCAGTTGATCCCAAGCCCCAATAAATACATTGCCCAGTCTCCAAGCCCCACTGGGGGCATCGGCCAGGCGTTGTTCCTTGCTGGGGGTGCTGCTCAGTTCTTGAGTCCCACTGGTGGTGTTGCTCCACATCGGTTTCTTACTGGGGCCGTCGCTCCGCCTCAGACCTCTGCCAAGAGTGTCGCTTCGCCTCAGACCTCTGCTGAGGGCATTGCTCTGCCTCAGATCTCCGCCGAGGGCGCCGCTCCACCTCAGAGTCGCGCTGAGGGCGCTGCTCTGCCTCAGAGTCCCAACGAGGGTGCCGCTCCGCCTCAGACCTCCACAGAGGGCGTCGCTCCGCCTCAGACCTTTCCTGGCCTCAAAGGTGTTCCACCCACTGGCAGTTTGCAGCAAATTCCGCGGTGTCCGCAGCTGGCACCCGACCTTCCTCATGCCCCAGGGTTTGTGTGCCTGTCCTAGACTTGGACACACCCAGTTTTTGAAGCCTGGTTTATCCGTGACAGATTGGATCAGTAGTGAATGAATGGGTATGTGGGTTTGTGAGATTGTGCCATGCAACAGATTAGAATCCCAGCCAGGGTGTCCTATTTCCTTGTGCCCCGAATTCTCTGGGTTAAGGTGGATAGAAAATAAAGCTACACAATGTTACACATTTTACTGTTTTTGAATTTTTAACTATTAAGTTGAAATCGGTGGTTGATTAAAATAAATAAATAAATAAATAAATAAATAAATAAATAAATAAATAAATAAAGTTCAACAGTTTCATTCAAATGCCACTGGGAGGAAATAATCTGAATAGATGAAGAAGACAGTGTATGGTTATACTTTTAAATGGTAATTTAATTATAACATCAAATATGCATTAAAAAGATGTTCCATATAATAATTGCAAGAAAATCTAGTGAAATCAAAGCAAAAGAAATGTCTTTTCATGAAACACATTTCCATTCGTTATTGCATTTTGACTGTATTGTTTAGCTAACTAGCTCAGCCAGAGGGAAGAATGTATATGAAATTCTACTTGAAAGAAACAGGCTAACATTATTGAGCCACCTCAAATCTCGCTTAGGGCTGCCCAAAAAAAAAAGCCAAAGTAGGCACTGCTTTTGTTTAAATAAAGAACGAATGAAAGTAGTTAAAGAAGTGCTGAATATTAGATTTGAAATTATTAGGGGAATTATGGGCAATCTGAGTTGTGGTCCCTTTTAGGGAATTACCATTTATTAATAGTGACAGCTTGTCAGCTAACAAGCCTAAAGCTCAGATGAAGAGCCAGGAGAATATCTTTTCTTTGCAGAAGTGTGTGTGAGAGAGAGAGAAAGAGAGAAAGAATGATGGAAAGAGGAAGAGAAGGAGAAAGCAAAAGACAAAACAAAGAATATAAAGATCGCTAGAGTATTTTTTGCTTGTTTTTTTTTTTTTTGTTTAAAGAGTCTTCAGTCACTGAAAACTTAAACATAAATATATGAACATCATAAATGAATGCTACTCTAACTGAATGCTTAGCTTTTTATAGCTGAGAACAGAAGTAATAACAAACCGCAAGCTAACAAATAACATATCAGGCCTTCGTTAATGGGTTTAAGCACACCCCATCAAACACACTTAAAGCTATTTAAAAGGATCACAATACTCTCCAGAAAGCCAGTCAGCTTCAATTATGGGGACTGATGGCAAATTAGGTGGCCTTATCATGTTATCAGACTGGAAACTGTGTGTGAGAGAGGTTTGTGCTCCACTGGTGCGACAACATCAACCAGCCATCTATCTCCGGGGACAAACCGTCACTAACACAGCATCTCTTGTGAGGCCGACAAGGCAAATGTTCCGTCTCGGGCATGGAGCGCTATAAGCTTCTTCCTCTTCCCAGTGGAGGAGCAAGTGAAAACAAGAGGAGTTAGAGGACAGACAGTAAACTTCTACAAGGGTAAAGAAAAGAAAACAAGGAGCTGAAATGAGGATGAAGGAGAACAGTGATGGAATATTATGAAACCAGTCCTGTATTCATGTTTTAAAAGTGAATAAGTGTTTACCTTAGTACCTCCGACATGAAAATACACCACATATTAGGTTTTAATTGCATGAAATGTATCTGAATGATATTTTGAAACACAGACCTTACAGCTTGTCTTATTTACACACACACACACTTCTTCAGTAAAGTTCATTGTATATGCATTTTTATTTATTTTTTTAATAAAAAATATATATAATATCTATTTTATAAAATTAAATATTGTGCCTACCTTAGGCTTTGCCTCAATGTGCTTACAGCAGTGTCTCAGCTTAAGAATGTACTCAATTCATGAAAAAAATCCAATATTGCACTCCAGTTTTCCTTCTGCCTTGTGTTCTCACTTTCATTTTCCTCCTCATGTTCAGGTTCTGTCTCTGTCATTCTCTTTCTCACTCACTTTTTCCCAAGCCCCCTCCCTTTTTCTCACATATTCTTTCAATTTTCATGCACAGTCAAAAATAGTGTCATTTCTTCTTCATTATGTAAATGTCTAGAATACACTACATACTTTTTCTCTTTAAAGGTTATTACTCTTTCTATCACTGAAAGCATCTGCTGAAGGTTAACCAAAACACCTCCTCAAAAACACAGAACATGACAGAAGGATGAGAGGAAGAGTAAAAGGAAGTGAGAAAGAAAATGAGGGAGCAAAGCAAACAGGTGTGTGTGTGTGTGTGTGTGTGTGTGTGTGTGTAAGTATATGTGTGCGAGGGAGGAACACACAGAGTTCAATCAACATTTTATCAAGGCCCTCATATCCTTTTACAACAACCAAACCAAAACAGCTTGCAGGAAAGAAAATGAAGGCCATGGCCTTATTCAGCAGGGTTCAAGGACAGCAGGGACATCATCAAAAAGGTCTTGATCTTTCATTCAGTCCCATCAGCTGCCCCTTCTCCAGGCACCGCCACCCAAATCAAGAGCTTATTATCCACTTCACCAGTCGATGTTATAAAAATGGAAGGCATTATTCTTCAGGGACTGGCAGGCAACTTTTTTTTTTTTTTTTTTATCTCCATCACATACAGTGTCATGCAGGGGTCATCAGTTACATCTGACATAGACACACCAATAGATTAACAATAAATTATTATATTACACTGACATTCTTATTTATTTATATTGTTATGTTCTACCTAGAGTATAATACAGTTACCTTGTATCCCTTATATTCAAGCATAGAATATACTATTTGATAGTCGTCCACAATACTGTGATCACTATACAGGTGGTGCTGAGGAGGTGGAGGGTTGAATAGAGTTCAGTCAGAATATAGTTAGAAAGAGAGAGAAGCATGCCGGATATCAGCATCGCGGAAACCAATCAGTACCTGGATAGAGTTTCACAACTAATCTAGGCTTAATGATCTAGACGAGCATCTAAAATCCCCAAGGACATCACACACCCGAATTGCACCATCTGAACTGTTGCTCTCTGGCTGGCACTACCGAGCACCGAACAACCTTTTCCCCCAGGCAGTCAACCTAGTGGACACATAAACTCACACCTGTAATTAAATTCTGGTGTAATATGTAAATGTGCAATATACAATATTTTCTTATTCTATTAATTATTTATTACACAGCATACTCGTGTAAAAAAAAACTAAAAGAAAAACCTGTGTAAACACAGGAAAAACATGCAAAACTCTGTACAGACACACCTTAGCTCAAAATTAACCCCAGGGCAGTAAAGGTGACAGATGCTAAATTGCACACAAATGTACATTTACAAATGTACAAATGTACAATTACATACAAATGTATTCAATAAAACTGAATACCAGACTTTCCTATAGTGCCAATGTATTGTGTTAATACTAATCATTCCATTTGTTTGAAATGTTTACATGATTAGGGAAATGTTACATTTCATATAAAATCCAGCAATTATGTATTCTAACATACTATACAACTTGCTCACAAAATTAACATCTTTATAACAATGTGATATTAATCAGCAAAAGATGTGCTCTTTTATGATAATGCTTTGTAATCCGTTTTAAATTACATAATCTTTCAGTTGAAGGACTGCCAAGTCAGCAAGTACTACAACTGCAATAACATGTAACCAACAAAATATCATTATATTTCATTTTTCCTCTATGTCTCTTTTCCCCTGAGGGAGCAGTGCAAGTGAAAAAGAGGAAAAACAATTGTGGGATCTTGTAATGATGGTGTGATCTGTGGTAGCACTACACTGGAGAGGTGCAAATTGTAGCCAGTCTTTTTGGCTAGTGGCCGAGGTGACTGATGTTGATAGAGAGAAAGAAAAAATGCCCAGAAATGGAGTTGATGGAAGGACCTTCTACACTGCGTGATAAAGTGTCCTCATGCTTCCCCCATTAATTTCACACTTTGCCACAAATTGTGACCATTGCCTGTGTGTCAGCATGTAGAGTACTATAAAATAAAAATAAGAAAAAGGTAAAAATAAAATATGAACTCTTTAATACATTGGTTGGTAGTAAAATATTTATATGAATGTAATATAGAGATTACTAATTAAAAATCTTTATCATTATAAGTATGTTAGTAAACATTAGTAAGAAAATTAAGTAAGCAATTTGAAAATAAAAGTTTGAAAAATCAGCTGGGAATTTCCTTTGCACATACTGGGACCTACATTGCATGCAAATATTTAAGTTTTTTTTTTCTCTGCTTCCAGCATGCTGTAAAACTCAAACATGTTTAGTAGTTCTGGGAGTTCTAAAATTCTAGAAACTGAACAGAGAAACACTAGTAAAATATATATATTTTTTTTATGTGTAAAAGCCTGTATGCAAGCACTGAGACATACTAACACCTTAAGTGACGAACAAAATGCTGTTGCTTAGTTACACTGTGACCGTATAATAACTCCTAATATAAGTCCTGCTTCTTTCATTTATTACTTCTTATATAATTCAAACTATACAATGTCATACAATTGTATTTGGTATTTCTTTGATTTACTTATCCAAATTAATTTACACAGCGTCCGGCTATGTATTTTACACCTAGGTCTTCAGTGGTGTCCTACCTGAATCAATCCACCTCTAAATACCATCATTATGATGCCACAGCTATAGAAACAGTGCTGCATCACAGACAGGTATCTCATGCAAAGATAATGGCATTACTAAAGCAAGAACCCAATGAACACAATTCAACAAGTCTCCTTTCACTGCAGCCACGGCTGCACTGTCCGCATACTCTCTAGCAGAAGTATTAATATTAACCTCATAAAATGTTCCAAGGGATTTGAAATTAAGGCAAATTAAGTATTTTTGTGCGAATTTTATGGGAAAGAAAATGCAAAAGTGGATCATGGGAAACAGTTTTGGCCAACAGTTTTGGCCAACTTTTCTTCACTATATCCAACTTTTTTAAAATGTCCGTTCTGAAAATAGCTTTGTAAGTATATCTGCAAGTACTAGAATAGATTTGTGAAATAAACTTTCTTTCAGCTTCTCCAATTAGGGGTCGCCACAGCGGATCATCCGCATGTTTGAATTGGCACATGTTTTTACGCTGGATGCCCTTCTTAACGCAACCCTCCCCATTTATCCGGGCTTGGGACCGGCACTAAGGCTTGTGCAACCCTAATGGCTGGGGTTGGTTCCCTGACCAGGGATCGAACCCGGGCCGCAGCGGTGAGAGCGCAGCATCCTAACCACTAGACCACCAGGGAACTTTTTTTTGTGAAATAAAGATTAAGTATTAGAATAAGCAGTGATGTATTATTAATTAATAATCAATTATTAATAAAAATGAATATGCTAAACCTATAAACTTTTTTCAAATTTCAAATCATTATTTGATTGATCATTTCTTAACTATTATTTTTTTTTATTAATAACTGCACATTACAATACTTCTTAAAAGGTAATTACTAAACAATAATTTAGTGTTAGCAAGAAGTAAGTAAGTGTATGAAGTAATAAATTGTATAAGAACAATTTGCTAACAATACATGATCACTTGGCTAGTAATAAGTGCAACACCAGTGGTAAACAAGTTTTGTTAATTTACTGCCAGAATTCTACTCTCTTCGTTGTAAAATTGCATGTATAATAATGTCAAGTGCTTTAGATCTCATTTGTTATAAATAAAAAAATTGTTAGTTATATTTAGTTTGTAATTGGATTTCTATTATACTGGAGTGACATTTCAACATGGGTTGTGTCAAATGGAAAAAAATTGTATGCTATTTCTTGAAGTCAGGGAAAATAAAACAAAACTTTTGCATTAAAAGCTGGAACACAGGTTTGGCACCCTATTGCACTCCTTCACTCAATAATTTTTTACCGGGACTTAAGGAAAAATTATTAACGACTTAACAAAACGTAACAAAATACAGCAACTAAATTACACTTTCTCCTACATGAAAAACAATGTCTGCTGTCTCTGATGTGTACAATAAATACCGCTCATTGGACTGAGTGTCCCATAACCCCACAGGCCAGTTAATAATGTCTAAGGCTTGCCATTCCAATTGTAGCCCTTATCTGCTCATGTTCAGTAGCCTATTACCAAGTACAATTTATGGCCTTGCAATCAGTAAAATGTGTTGACGTTGCATCATTTCTGCCAATTCGGGGGAACAGTGAACATTTGGGACGCTGGTTTATTCTGCTCCAGCTTCATATTGTGATTGATGTAACACATTAAACGATTGCACAAAAAGATAAATAAGTCAAGTAGAGGCTGAATTAGTGCTATAAGTTATTCATGAGTGCTGGATTAAGACTGTTGGCCAGATCTCTAGCATATGGTAGCTAAATAGACAGGTTTGTAGGAACAGGTGGACATTTCTGTGTCCGTGGTGATAGGGTGTTTGTGTGTGTGAGTCATTTTCCCTCTGGGAACTGGAGCATAATTGGGGAAATTTCCCTTAAGCCTTAAACACAGCCACTGACATTTTACTTCTTCTTCTTCTTTCGGGTTTCTCTCATTAGGGGTCTCAACAGCAGATCATCCGTCTCCATACCCGACTGTCCTATACCCCTGCCCATTTCAAACCAACTACCTGCATGTCTTCCCTCACCACATCCATAAACCTTTTCCTTGGCCTTCCATGTCTCCTCCTTTCTGGCAGCTCCACCCTCAGCTCTATTCTCCTACCGATATACCCCAAGTCCCTCCTCTGCACATGTTCAAACCATCTCAATCTAGCCTTCTTCACCTTGTCTCCAAAACGTCCCACATGCGTGGTCCCTCTAATAAACTTGTTTCTAATCCTGTACATCCTCGTCACTCCCAATGAAAATCTCAACATCTTCAGCTCTGCTACCTCCAGCTCCACCACTTTTAGTCAATGCCACTGTCTCTAAACCATACAACATAGAAGGTCTCACCACAGTCCTGCACATTGTCTCTGAGACAGTGACACTGACATTCTATTTTACTGCAATTACTGAGAGTACAATCCGATTGGCAAATTATTGCAAAAAAAAACCAAGAAAAAATTTTTTGACTCTTAGAGCTATTGACCGGTGCAGTTATCTATAGTTGTATGTTATTGTCAAGAGATAGCAACCTAGAATCTTAATGCCACAGTAATCCTTAACTAGGAGCTAAAGGGTCAGGGTTTCCCTGAAAGAGAAGGTTTCTACTCCAGTTCTGTCTCTGCCTCTTCTTTCTGGTGATTGGTTTGTTACCAAACTGTTTTCAACTGAGCTTTGTTAATATTAGGTGTCTATGTACACCATATTGCATCTTTGTAAAGCCTTGTCATGCTTTTAAAGTGTGAGTCTTTTTCTATGATTATTATGGAGTAATCACATTCTTAAAATGACGCAAATCTCACAATGCATGGGCCCATTCATTCTTTCCTTTACACGGCTCAGTCGTCCTGGTCCCTTTGCAGAAAAACAGCCCCAAAGCATGATGTTTCCACCCCCTTGCTTCACAGTAGATATGGTGTTTTTTGGATGCAACTCAGTATTCTTTCTCCTCCAAACACGACAAGTTGAGTTTTTACCAAAAAGTTCTATTTTGGTTTCATCTGACCATATGACATTCTCCCAATCCTCTTCTGGATCATCCAAATGCTCTCTAGCAAACTTCAGACGGGCCCGGACATGTACTGGCTTAAGCAGGGGGACACGTCTGGCACTGCAGGATTTGAGTCCCTGGCGGCGTAGTGTGTTACTGATGGTAGCCTTTGTTACTTTGGTCCCAGCTCTCTGCAGGTCATTCACTAGGTCCCCCCGTGTGGTTCTGGGATTTTTGCTCACCGTTCCTTTTGACCCCACGGGGTGAGATCTTGCGTGGAGCCCCAGATCGAGGGAGATTATCAGTGGTCTTGTATGTCTTCCATTTTCTAATAATTGCTCCCACAGTTGATTTCTTCACACCAAGCTGCTTACCTATTGCAGATTCAGTTTTCCCAGCCTGGTGCAGGTCTACAATTTTGTTCCTAGTGTCCTTTGACAGCTCTTTGGTATTGGCCATAGTGGAGTTTGGAGTCTGACTGTTTGAGGTTGTAGACAGGTGTCTTTTATACTGATAACGAGTTCAAACAGGTGCCATTAATACATGTAACAAGTGGAGGACAGAGGAGCCTTTTAAAGAAGTTACAGGTCTGTGAGAGCCAGAATTCTTGCTTTTTTGTGGGTGACCAAATACTTATTTTCCACCATAATTTGCAAAAAAATTCTTTAAAAATCAGACAATGTGATTTTCTGGATTTTTTTTCTAATTTTGTCTCTCATGGTTGAAGTGTACCTATGATGAAAATTACAGGCCTCTCTCATCTTTTTTAATGGGAGAACTTGCACAATTGGTGGCTGACTAAATACTTTTTTGCCCCACTAT